>VWZX01002700.1:487606-502269 GCA_013399015.1 Galbula dea | reverse complement strand
ATTGTCTCTAGTTGGTTTATCTAGAACCTGTTCCAAACCTGTACATGGGAACACCCCAGAGCCTAGGGAGAGACTTCTGCCACTGCAAGGGGAGCTGCCTTGTCCCCCCCCTGCCTCAACAGCCCTCCTTCCTGCCAACCAGTCCTGCCAGCAGCACGCTCAGCTGCTGGGCCAGCAGCTCCTTGCTCCTCTGTTTGTCAGCAGGGACAGTGGGCTGGAGCAGCACAGGAGAAGATGTGGGGTAGGGAAGAGTGGGAGCAGGCAGAAGGGTGGTGGATGGGGCTGGGATGAGGCTGGGGCTGCCTGCCCTAGCAGCACTGCAATGTCCCCTTGGCTTATCCCACCCTCCTGAGCGCGGTCAGGAAGCAGCTCCAGGATCAAGTTGTTCGTTTGGTTTTTACCAAGGAGGAAGCACATGGTGGTTTATTTTTCTGATAACTGTGGGTCCTTGCTCTTTCTCTTCAGAACTGAACTATTTTTAATACTAACTTATGAAGTCTGTAAGCTAGCCCTGGGGCCCCTGGGTCTGACTTTCACATGGGGAAGGCACAAGCCTGGTGGTGCAGGACACACCACATCGGCAAGCAGGGGTGGCAGAAGGACAAGGGAATAAGGGCAGGTGGTGACAGGGCAAGTGTGGTCATCAGATCAGTGCATGGCTTTCGTGCTAGGTTGGCTGAGTTAGCACCACAGTGCTAACCTTCTCAGCTCTGCTGTCTGAGATCAGCAGCTCCCGGGCTGGAACAGCACTGAGACGGGGGCAGGAGCAGGACCAGACTCTGTGGGTTTCCTTCTTGTTGAGCAGGAAGCCAGAGCTTTGGTGGCTGCATCAGTTCCCCCAGCCAAGTACTCCCCAGCATGCAGGGCATCATGCCCAGTCATTCCCTTAAACGGTCTGAGCATTGGCTTCTTGGGAATCCCAGGAAATGTGGGCTTGAAGATGAGGGGACTACGGCTGTTGAGCCCTCGTGCAGAGCATGGATCCCTCCTCTTGAAGCAGACTGCACTGCAAATCACTTGTCTCATACAAAAGGCACTTTTCCCTGCACAGACCCAAATCATTCTCAAGTCCCAGCCAGCCCAAAGAGATCTGCTAACAGCAGAAATAAAATGATTAGGAGATGACCAGGTTGAGCTGGACCTTGGGACTAAGCATCTTTCCAGGGCATGTTTTGGATCAAACAACAAAGCCACATCCTCTCAAATTGGCACTCAGTCCCCCTAAGGAGGACCATCTCTCTGGAGAAGGTGCCAAGCCACACTTCTGCTGCTGGCCACATCTGGGGCAGGGTAAATATTTGGATGATATTAATTCATGTGTTGAATTTCTTGATTTCTCTATTTCTTAGTCTTATTTCTCTAGTCTTCTGCTAATTATTCTGCTAATAATTTGGTGTGTTATGAAAGCTGAGCCCAGTGCCATGGGCCAGCAGCAGAGCTTTCACTGCTGGCTCTGGCCTGGCTCAGTGAAGTGGTAATGTTAAGCTGAGGTTCCCCATGCTGCTGCCTGGGGCATGGGTTTGGGCTGGCTGCACATGTGAGTGTCTGGCAGGGGTGTCCTCTTGCAAAAGCTTTATGGTGCAGCAGTGCTGGAGGAAGCAGTTGAGCTGCAGTAGTAAGACATCCTGTCCACCCAGCTGTGGCCATGGCTGGGCTCTCCAGTCCTGCTGCCCTCCTCAGCTAGCTGGTGACAAATATCTCTTTCCTGGTGGGCACTGAGAAAGGACTGAGGGTTTGGGGGATGGAGAGGTGTTTTGATGACTGCTGTGAGGCACTGGGTGCTTTCCAGGACATCTTGGAGCAGTGCAGAGGCAGCTGAGAGCAGCATGGTTTCCATCCCAGTGCCTGCAGCCACTGGGGCTTGTGGGGAGCAAGAAGGGTCCTGTCTCCTGGGGGACATGGAGCACGTCCCCTGCAGATGAGGGGCCCAGCTTGGGCTTGGCAGGTGCTGCCAGGATCTCTGGCATGGGCCACTGTTCCTGCAGTGGGGTGGGAGCAGGTGTCAGGGTTGGGGAAGAGTCCCCAGCTCCCTCTAAGCATGGCTGGACACCGTGGTGCTGGGCAGCCCTGCTGGTGTTGACACCATGGCTGGGATTTGGCACAGCTGTGGCCCCTGGGATGCCTTTCCAGTGCAGCCTGGCTAGGGGATCCTGGGGATGGCAGCAAACTGGGGATCAGGCTGGTGGCTGCTCCAGCTCCCACCTGTGCAGCCTCTTGAAAGAGGGATGGCAGGAGGGGAGGGAAAGAGCTGGAAAGAAGGTATGGTCTAGGGGGAGCTGGCAGGAGATGTGTGAGTTCAAGAGAAGGCTGTTTGCTCTACCCTAGTCTGTGCCAGCTCTGGAGTCCTGCTGGGAGGGATGTTTCCCAAAGCCCTGCAGTTCTCCAGGGTGCACCAGCATGAAGAAACCTGCTAGGAAGTGAATCCTGGAGCAGCACGCCCACAGTGGCCAGACCAGCTGGGCACGGTTGCTGGCACAGCTCACTGGTGGTGTTGCTTTGTGCTGCTTCATGCAACATGATGTGGCTCCTTAACTGCTTTGTGTCCCCTGCCAGAGGAGGCAGGAACCCAGGCAGCCCTGCTGCCCACCATGGCACAGGACACACAGCAGAGTGGCAGCACTCTGCTCTTCCCCATGGAATTTATAATCCATTAATTTAACATTGCTGCCCTAGCTGCTCCCCTGCCAGACACTGACCCAGATGGGGAAACTGAGGCATAGGGCTGTGTGTGAGGGAGAAATGGCTTCAGCAGAGTTTCTTGCAAGGCTGTGCTGACACTGTCCCTCTGCCAGGTTGGGCTTTGCTGGTATCTTGCTGAGTTACACTCGGCAGGATTCAACCTAGAGAGGTTTGAGTGTCCTCCTCTCAGGCAACAGCAGTGGTTGCTGGGGGTCCTGAGCACCCCATACAGATACCATTTGGGTCCCCAGCATCCATGGCATGGAGTGTTTTAAATACTAACTGCATCCTTCACCCTGGCAGCTTGGGGGGATATCACCAAACCCCTGCTTGGAAGCTGTGAAGGGCCTTGGGTACCATCTCGAGGTGGGAATGGGCTCTCTGCTCCAGCCTGGCTCTGCTGGGTGCTTGCCAGCACAGGCTGGGGGCAGGATGCCCCCCTTTGAAAGACCAGGTTTTCCTGCCATGGTCCTGCCTTGGTGATGTTTGGGGTCTGTGTGTCCCCTTTGCCAGTCCTCATGTGACATGCATTGCCCCAGCCCAGTGTCCCCAGAGGTCTGTCCCTCCCACTGCTGCCCTGTTGTCCCCCCTCTGGGCTATTTATTAGTTGTAACAACAGCAGCAGTGCTCAGCACTCTGTGGTCTGGTGCTAATTGGCTGCTCTGCAGCCCCTTGAGCTCTTTGTCTCCCCAGGCCTTTCCCTCCGGGGCCCTTCCCTGGGCTCCCCAGGCAGGGTGCAGGGCCCAGGCAGGTAACCAGTGGCCTTTGGCCCAGCAGGACCCAGCCAGGAGGGAGGTGGGGTGGGTGGATGGATGGGTGGATGGAGGGGGAAGGGCAAAGGGAGGTGGTGGAATGTGAGGAATGTGCCCAAGCAGATAACCCCTTCCTGCTGGGTGCTGGGTGCTGTGCCGGGCCCACCTCCCAGGATGGACCTGGGGGCAGCTCTTGCACATCTTGCACAAGTGGAGGATGCTCAAGGAGCCATCACCTGGGAGCAGGGCTGGGGAGGTCCCTGACAGAGGAGGAGAGGAGGCATGAGGGGGCGTGCCTAAGCTCTGCCCAAAATACGGAGGCACCCATCCCCATGGCCCCCCGGGACTGATGGCAGCAGGGGGTGCTGGGCTTGACGTCTCTCCCTGGGATGCATCTCTCTGGGATGCCGAGGGGCCAGGCAGCGAGCAGGTTGGGGGGTTTGAAGCTCTTATGACCCCCCAAGGGACTCCTGAGAGCCTATCCCTTTGTCTGACCCTGTGACTGCCTTATCTCACTGTTGCCAAACTGCATGACAGCCAGGGGAACTGAGGCGTGGGGCCGGAGGTGCCAGGGGCTGTGTGTCCCTGCCTCTGCTCTGCTCTCCCAGGCTCTGCTTGTCACCTGCCCTCCTGATGCTCCTGCCTGCTGCCCTGCCCCTAGGTACCTCCCCAGCTGCCAAGATGTCCAGCAAACGTGCCAAAGCCAAGACCACCAAGAAGCGCCCTCAGCGTGCCACCTCCAATGTCTTTGCCATGTTCGACCAGTCGCAGATCCAGGAGTTCAAGGAAGCCTTCAACATGATTGACCAGAACCGTGATGGCTTCATTGACAAGGAGGATCTGCACGACATGCTGGCTTCTCTCGGTGAGGAGATCCTTCCCACATGTCCCTCAGTCCCTCTGCCCTGAATGCCTCTTTGGCAAGTGGGGTGAGCTGCTGCACCTAGTGCCTTACACCCAGCATCGAAGACCAGTTTTGGTGGGATGCCGTTGAGGCACAGCCCTCCTGTGTCTGCAAAGTCAGGGTGCATTTGTGGAGGCACCCGAGGGCAGCAGCTTGGTGTGTTGCACTTACAGAAGGGAAGAGGCAGCTTGGTATGTTGCTCACTGAAAGGGAAAAGAGCCTTGGGGTTGGAGAAGTTCTATCCAAGAAGCAACCACCAGCTTCAGCCATTGAATATTTGAGTACTCTCCCCCAAAATATTGCCTGGGGTTGTCCCCTGCAGGACAAAGCCCTCCTGTTGCTCTCAGCCTTTGTGACAGAAGAGGCTGGTCCCTCTGCTGGCCTGACTCTTCGGCCGGTTGAGACTTGCAGGTCTGGCCACGCTTCCCACACAGAGCCTGTTCTCCTTTGCTGTAGGCCACAGCTCCCACCTCCTGCTCTCTGTGGTACCTCCACAGTGCTTTGGGAGGTCTGTCAATGATTGACCTGGCAGCCAAACCTGTTCTGGAGGTCCTGTCCAGCCGTTGGAGGGACTGATCTCCCTTCCCCACAGTGAGCCTTAGCTCTGGGAGCAGAGAGGGGCCAAGCACTGGGGGCATGCGGACCTCAGCAGAGGAGGTTAAACCATCCCTGGTGTTCACATAGGAGCAGTGCTAGGGACATCAGCAGTGTGAGGCTCATGTGAGAGCATTGCTCCCCCTCTCCTCTGGTGGTGCTGGATGTCAGCTGCCAGGGGAGTGGGGGAAAGCTGTGGGCTTAGTTCCTGGTATCCCTCAGATTAATTCCTGCATCTCCCTCGAGGCAGAGCCTGGCAGAGCTTAGTTCCAGGTGGCTTCCTTCATGGATTAAAGAACGGGGAGGGATCCTTAAGGGGGAGCACCAGGCACTGCAGAAACCTCCTATCCCCCTCCCCTTGTTTGTGGGGTGGATGAATATGCACCGGCAAATTCATTTGCCATCAGAGAAGCCCAGGCAGCTGGGTGCTCGGGCTGGCCCTGGGGATGGGTGCTGGGGGGGAAAACCAGACCCTGCACCCACACCCCTGCTGTGTCTGGCAGGCAAGAACCCCACCGATGAGTACCTGGAGGGCATGATGAGCGAGGCCCCAGGGCCCATCAACTTCACCATGTTCCTCACCATGTTCGGGGAGAAGCTGAACGGCACCGACCCGGAGGATGTCATTCGCAATGCCTTCGCCTGCTTCGACGAAGAGGCATCAGGTACAGCCCCTGCCTGCACAGGCCCACACTGCCTGCCTCGGGATGCAGGCAGGAGGAGGGCTGGGGCCAAATCCTTGGGGACGGTCCCCAGGCAGCTGCAGAGTGGGAGAGCTGGGCAGGAGTGTCTTTGGGAGAGACAGGGAAGGTCCTGCTCCTGCCACTCATCTTCCCCACCATGTCCCCTGCTATCCCTGCAGGCTTCATTCATGAGGACCATCTGCGTGAGCTGCTGACCACCATGGGAGACAGGTTCACCGACGAGGAGGTGGATGAGATGTACCGGGAGGCGCCCATCGACAAGAAGGGCAACTTCAACTATGTGGAGTTCACTCGCATCCTGAAGCACGGGGCCAAGGACAAGGACGATTAAAGCCCAGGGCTACTCACCCCTCTGCACCCTCCTGCACACTCCCTGCCCCCCTGCTGCCCCAGAGCGGGCTCCCCTCATGTGAAACACCTCCCAGGACCAGCACCCCGCATCAGGTCACGCTTGGAGGGGAAGTGCTCCCATCACTGAGCTGCTGTGTGCCTATCTGTCAGCCCCAGACCTCCCATCCCATCACCTCTCCCACCCACTGGCTCACCCTGTTGGGACCCCCAGCCTGGCTGTGACCCCTCCAGGCAGCTGTTGTCCCCCTCGAAGCTGCCATGTTGCTGGTCCCTGAGACCAAGGTGAGCATCTCAGGGGAGCACTGGCCTGTGGGGATTTTGGCTGGCTCGAGCCTGAGCGACCCCTGTCTTGGGGCTGTAATGTAAAGAGAAAGGATCTCTCCCCTCTCCTACCGCACTTCCTTCCTTCATGAAAGAAACTCACTTTGTTTCCCCCTCCCTGGCTGTTTTATGGCTTTAGAGCCTGTGATCTGAGGGATCTGAGAAGCTGAAGCAGTGATAAAACCTATTGGGTGTGATAGGGAGACTATGTTGTGTGTGATTCCCTCCTGGCCCAGTGCCATGCCGTGCTGCCCACCTGCTGGGCAGGTTTTGGGGGATAGGTTTGGCCACTGCATCACCCCGCCTCGCTGCTGCTGCCAGCTGGGGCCCCTTCCAGTAAGGCAGCCTGGTTTTGCAGCCCAGTCACTCCCAACCCATGTGAAAATAGCCTGAGTATAATTTTCTGTCTTTGCTGGTGGGATGAGGGTTGCTCTGCTAAGTCCCCATGTTGGGGCAGGCAGATGTGTGGGCTGAGAAGCACTTAACAAGGTGCTAACCACAGTCCCCCCATCATCTAGTTCAGGGTCCCAGGGGCTTGCCCACCCTTTTGAGCCACCCTGAGTGAGCAGGGGTGGGGGTAAGAGACAGGCAGGATAAGAAATGGAAAAGGGAATTGTCCTCTTGGTTTGGTTATTTATCACCATCCTGACAAGAGTGTGGGAGTACAGTCAGGTTCCTGCCTGCAAAGCTACTCTCTTAAGAGCTGCTTGAAGTCAGCCCATCTCCTGCCCTGGAAGGATGAGTTTTCTCCATTTGCTTATTTAAAATGGGTGAAAATGTGAAGACAAAGCCACAGAACTTGGTGAGGGCACTGTGCACACTGGAGATGATCCCAGTGCACTGGGAAAGCTTGGTCAGGGTCTGTGGGCATGCGTGGCTGGGATCAGAGGGGTCAGTGGCCCCATCCACGCTCAGAGACCTGCCAGGCCCCAGGAGATGCTTTCTCCTGGCAAATGACCTATGGTTGCAAAGCTTCTCCTTGTTTCTCGGTGCCTTGACTGCCTAGGCAGCACCAACACAAGGTAAGATGAGCTAAATTATCAGGGACACAGAGAGGTGAAAGGCTGAACACGTGCTCTCTCGGGCAGCTCCCTAGGATCACGGCCTGTGTTCTGCAGTAACAGCACCAAGCCAGCATGCCCCCAGGCTCACAGATGCCAAGCTCTTTCCCTAATTTCCTGCTGCACCAGGAAAAATCCCACAGTTCTCCCACTGCCAGAGCAAAGTTTCAGGCCTGTTTTTAAACAGCCCTCTTCACTGGGATGCACACCGAAGAGAACAGCTCGCATCACTTGGGGTTAGGCGCTGGAGAGACGGTGAGTGGCATGGAAAAGGACCTCCAGCCAAGGTCTCTGCCACGTTGTGGGCAAACTCTTCCAGAGGCAGCTGCATCCAGGAGCAATGTTCAGCCCTGCTCACTCCAAAGGATCAGCTTGTGTGACCAGCCCAAGCTCTCCCAGTGTCAAGAGTGGGATGAACTTGGTGGCTGGCCACCACCAGCTGTGAGCACTGCTGGCCTCCAGCAGAGACCTGCCAGAGCCTTCAGCGTGAGACTTTCAGAAATGCTGTCCCAAGCAGCTACTAAAGCTACTGTGTCTGAGCTGCCCTCTTCACCAGCATGGTTGTGGTTACACTGCAGGACTCTCAGGAGAGGGTATCCTTCAACCCTGATGACAGCAGAGTAGAGGAGCGTTGTTAGGTGATACTGGGGTGCATACAGGAAAAGTTACATACTCCACCTCCTGGAGCTATTTGCAGGTGGATCAAGAAGTTATTGGGGTAATAAAGATGAACTGTCTTGCAGGACTTCAGAGCCCAGGTGAAAAGCACTGAAATACAGGTGCGGTTGTAGATGGGCTCATGGAAAATGAAGCACATCAACTCTGACTTCACAGGTGAGAAAACAGGTTCCAAGCTCCCTGAGATAGCTCCAAGGAAAGGTCAGAGTTCAGTGGCTGTCAAAATAAAGAAAAAAAGGAGAGAAAATCACATGCTAGGAACTGCTAGGAAAAGAAAGGAAAAGAGAAAAGAGACCACTGTTCAGCCATTGCCTAGGTCCTTTAATAGCCCACACCTTAGAATCATAGAATGTTAGAGGTTGGAAGGGACCTAGAAAGATCATCAAGTCCAACCCTCCTGCCAAAGCAGGACACTCTAGATAAGGTCACACAGGAACAAGTCTAGGTGGGCCTTGAATGCCTCCAGAGGAGGAGACTCCACACCCCCCTGGGTAGCCTGTTCCAGTGTTCCCTCACCCTTACTGGGAAAAAGTTCTTCCTCACATTAGCACTAAACCTCCTCTGCTCTAACTTGCTCCCATTGCCCCTTGTCCTAACTCTGGATGACATTGAGAAGAGCCTGGCTGCTTCTTCCTGACACTGGCCCTTAGCATATTTATAGACATTGATGAGGTTCCCCCTCAGCCTTTTCTTCTCCAGGCTAAAGAGCCCCAGCTCTCTCAGCCTGTCCTCACAGGGTAGATGCTCCAATCCCTGGATCATCTTGGTGACCCTGTGCTGGACTCCCTCCAGTAGTTCCCTGTCTTTCTTGAGCTGGGCAGCCCAGAACTGGACACAGGACTCCAGGTGGGGCCTCACCAGCACAGAGTAGAGGGGGAGGGAGCCTCCCTCGACCTGCTGGCCATGCTCTTCTTAATGCACCCCAGGATGCCATTGGCCTTCCCCACTGCAAGGGCACACTGCTGGCTCATGGGCATCCTCCTGTCCACCAGAACCCCTAGGGCTTTCTCCCCAGAGCTGCTCTCCAATAGACCAGCCCCCAGCCCCTACTGATCCATGGGGTTATCCTTCCCCAGATGCAGGCCCTACACTTGCTCTTGTTGAACCACATTGAATTTCTCCCTGCCCAGCTCTCCATCCTATCCAGGTCACTCTGGTAGCAGCTCAGTCTTCTGGGGTGTCAGCCACTGCTCCCAGCTGCCTATCATCAGCAAACTTGCTGAGGGTGCACTCTGTCTTCATCCAGGGCATTGATGAATATGTTGAAAAGTATTGGCCCCAGCACCTACCCCTGGGGACACCACTAGCCACAGGCCTCCAGCTAGACCTTGAATATAAAAGAGAGAAAACCACACTGAGAAGGGCAGCTGGGAGGTTTGGCAGCATAGACCAGCCTCTGCCCAAGGAGGCCCCAGGCAGGCTGAGCTCTCTGACCTGACAGGAGATGTGGGAGTGGGATGGCAGCATGGGGATGGTGCTGTTCCCTCTCCTTGGCTGTGCGTGGGCGTCACTGGACATGCAGGAACCACTTCTGGCTCAGGGTGTCTGTGGCTGGGAACATCTCCCACAGGCTCTGTTCTCACACTCTTTCAGCATCTGCTTCTAGCCATGATGGGAAACAGGAGCCCAGGAGATATGCCAGTTTGCCCAGCAATGTTCAGAGTTCTTCCTATGCTCTGTTATTTTTTTCTAAGTTCTGGTGCTTCCTGAGCCCCTTCCCCTGGTTTAGCTCAGCTGTTGGATTCCTGGCTTTTCAAGTGGGGCAGGGCCTGGAGGGCAGCTGATGATGCTCATAGAAGGCCCTTGGTGCCACCAACTCAAGCAGATGGGGCAGTTCTTCTGTGCTGTCAACTGTGCAGTCCCCCAAAACACTTCATCCACTTTAATCAACACTTCATCCACAGAGGGAGAAAAACATCAGCAAACTCACAAAACTATTTGTGCTCACATGAACCTCATGAAATTCAACCTGGCCAAGTGCAAGGTCCTGCACCTGGGCTGAGGCATTCCCCAGCACCAGCACAGGTTGGGAGCTGGCTGGGTTGAGAGCAGCTCTGTGAGAAGGACTTGGGGATTCTGTTGGGTGACAAATTGGATGTGAGCTGCCAATGTGCACTCACAGCCTGGAGGCCAACTCTGTCCTGGGACACAACAGGATGTGCTGCATCACAACAGCCATGGCCAGAAGATTGACCTGACCTGACTCAGTAATTTTGAAGGTACTAAGTAGCACCTAAATAAACCCAGACATTTACTTTCAGAAGTGTTTGCTTGGGGCAGGAAGGCACCAAGTTAAGAAAATAACCATCCTTTTGAGTCAATCTAAATGTGCTGCTCACAGTGGAGAAGTGTTTCCTGATGTTCTGAGGGACCCTCCTGTGTGTCACCTCTGGCCCTGTCCCTGGGCACCACTGAGAAGAGCCTGGCTCTGTCCTCTCAGCATCTGATGAGATGCCCCTGAGCCTGCTCTGCTCCAGGCTGAACAGTCCCAGCTCTCAGCCTCTCCTCACAGCAGGGATCCCCCAATCCCTTCATCACCTTCCTGGCCCTTTGCTGGGCTCTCTCCAGCATGTCCCTGTGTCTCTTGTACTGGGGAGCCCAGCACTGGACCCAGCACTCCAGGGGTGGCCTCAGTGGTGCAGAGCAGAGGGGAAGGGTCACCTCCCTCTACCTGCTGTGACATTCCTCCTCATGCAGCCCAGGGCACTGTCAATCTTCTTTGCTGCAAGAGAAGATTGCTGGTTCATGGTCAATGTGGTGTCTGCTAGGACTCCCAGGGTCTTTTTGTCAATCTGCTTTCCAGCTGGGTGCACCCCAGCACATCCCAGTGCCTGGGGTCGGACACCCCACCATGGGCAGGACCTTGCACTTCTCCTTGTTGAGCTTCATGAGGTTCCTGGTGGCCCTTGCTCCTGCTCTTACATGCAACACAGGCAGAGCACCAGGAGCAGCCCCGGGGGCTCTGGGTGGCAGCTTCTGATGCCTCAGCCCTCCCCATGAGAATTATTCCCTCCTTTAGCCTGAACGAGAGCTGTCTACAGAGCCCAGGGAGGCTTCCTTCAAACTCTGACCCAAGATTGTTGCTCTCCAGTGCTATGAGCTCCACCCTGATGTCCCCAGGACACCATGGCTTCTCTTTCCATGTCCAATGATGCAGGTTATGGGAATATCAGAGAGGCAAAGGATACGGCAGTACTATCTATCTGAAAGAAGGTCTGCTCTGCTCTGAGCCTCCAGGAGGAGCAACAGGAACGGCAGAGCTGCCCCACGGCAAGCGGCAGGAGGAGATGGAGGGGCCACGGTGCCCAGATGTGGGGGTCTAGTGCTGGAGCTGGGCTGAACCATGTGGTGTTGGAGGAGGTGAAGCAGTTTGTGCTCCAGCTGACTTGGGCTGAGCCCTGCATCGTGGGGCTGTGGCACCAAGAGTTGGACACTGGCATCCCTGGGGGTTTTTAAGAAGAGGATAGATATGTTTCTTCAGGGGATGATTTAGGGATAAGAGTAGTGTAGGGCTATCAGTTGGACCAGATGATCTTGAGGGTCCTTTCCAACTATAACAATTCTATGATTCTATGTTCTCACAGCACTGCCTCCTCCCAAGCAGTGCCCAGCTGGCATGCACCAGCCCTTACTGGCACTCCAACACAACTGCCAGTCTCCTTGCCCAGCGACTGCTTTGAAACCTTTCACCCTGCCTTTAAATCTCTGCCAGAGCTGGGAGAAGGAGCACACCACCCCAAGGCTCCATCCCTGAGCAGGGGAGGAGGGAACCTGTTTCCTTCCTGATTAACACCACCACGACTCCAGCCCAGCACCATCGAGCCTTGGCTTTTGCAGAACAAAGGCAGACGAGTAAAACCCTGTGAACACTGCTCCCAGGACCAGTCCTACCGGGAGAATCCCAGCCGCAGGGTAGCCCGGTGGCCCTGAGCAGGGAGCAGTGATCAGAGCCAGGTCCCAAGGGCAGGGCTGGAGCCAACAGCCTGCACAGCTGACCACAGATCCATGTTTCCTTGCCAAAAATCCCCATTCAATACCAGAGGGTGAGCAAAGGGTGAAGGGAGCCTTGGGACAAGGTAAGGTCCTCGGAGGCAGCCTGGGCTTTCCAGAATCCCCCTTCGGGCTCTTGCTGGCTGATTGTTTTTCAAATGGCTGAAGTTTAATAATATTATCATGTCAATGAGCCTGGCCAGGCTTGGCAGCGCTGCCAAGGACTCTGCCTGGACAAGCCCTTAGGGAGAGCAGGTTGGGAGATGCCCCACAAGGCTCCTAATCCGCAGCTAGAAGCTCCCTGACTCCTGCTCCAGGCTGGGTTTGCACTTGGATTTAGGCTCCTCGTGTGCTGCACTCGGTCACTCAGTGGGATTTATCCAAATCTGCTTCCACACTCCCTGTACCCGCAGCCCAGGGAGTGCAGGAGGGCTCCTGGCCCAGCCCTGGGCAGGTACTGAGTCCAGGGACCATTTCCTGGTTGTCTCAACTAGGCAGAAGACCGAAACAGCTTTTTTCAAAGGATGGGAGCAAAAGCAGCCTGCTGGGGAGGACAGTCCTGCCTGGGCCCAGAGCCTGGCCCAGAGCCGGGGGCAGCTGCGGGGACTCTGCAGTGTCACCCACCGGGAGCAGGCTGGGTGCAGGCAGGGAGCAGGACAGGCAGGATGAGCAGATGCCTGCTGGTGGCCCTGGTCTGTGAGAGGCCTGGCTAAGCAGGGGATGCACCATGCACTGGTGTACGCTTGCAGCAGAAAGGATTTGCACCCAGGGCTGGCACCGCATCTCCCTGTGCTTCGCCAGCCCATGGTGCATTTGCATCAGCATAGCAGTTTGGGAATACAGTTTCACTCAGGACATTGCAGATTTAGCAGCAACTGAACAAATGCTTTAAGGAATTCTCTTTTTTTTTTTCCTCCCCCCGCCCCCCCGCCATTTAATCCTGTATTGCACTCTGCAGTCTGTTTTGCCCAGACCAAAACTCTACCATAAATGGTTTGTTGCAGCCCTTCTCTGTACCCAAACAGACACCTACCTTTCCCCCTGCAAGCAGAGAAGAGAGGAGGGAGGGGAGCTGCAGCACAGCCTCCAAAGATGGTGGAGCCTCAGGGGGGAGAGCTGTCCCAAGGCCAGCTCCTGTGCTACCAAGCACTCACTGCAAGCAAGCTCTGTGTGGAGAAAGACAGAGCAGGTCCTGCTGACCCTTGGGCCTGCTGTGTCCCACGAACACACGGGTCCCTGGGGAGATGCATGTGTGTGTGCAGTGCTTGGCTTGGCATAGTTGAGCGTGGACATGCCCAAGAGAGGGGAAGGACATCCCAAAGAGGATATCCCCAAGAGAGAGGGTCTCTCTGCTAGCACTCTTCTGGGCTGGCCACAGGACAGGGACATGTTGGCTTCCTGTAGCAGCACCTTCTCCATCACAGGAGCTGGAAGAGATCAGTCCATGTTTCTCACAGCATGGCACATACAGCCCAGAGGATGTGGCATCACTGCTCAGAGGAGCTCTTCTCTCTGTGGTTCCCACCAGTGAAGGGTGGACGTGATGGATGTGTCCCCTTCTGGGCTTGGTGCTGCTTAACTGCCTATCCTGGGCATGTGGCAGAGGGTGAATGTGTGGCCCAGCCCCACACCACAGGACCATGGAAACTCTGTGGGACCAGCAGCATCCTTATGCATAAATGGAGCAATGTGATCTCCAAAACTCACAAAGTCACCTTGGGCTCTGCTATTGAAGTGTAGAGGTGCAGAAACAACAGGGACAATCTAGTAAAGCCTCCAAAGATTTTGCCCAGGCTATTGGCAACGGACACGGCAAAGGTCCCACCTGGTGCCTCCTCAGTCTCCATCCATGCTTTGAAACACCTATTTTCATGGGAGTTGTGGTATGCTGGGCTTCTCATTTCCCATTTTGTAAGTTGAAAAGCCACCAAACCAAGCACTAGTGGTGCCTCAGGGTGGTCTGAGGTCCCTGGGGGTATCACTCACACCCACCCCAGCAGCTCCTCTCCCCAGGCCTCCCGCTGCAACCAGTGCCTGCCTGTTCTCTACTCACAGACAGCAGTAACCTCTTGGTGTTCAGTTACAGGACTCAGCCTTAACAAGGACAAAGAAGCTCAGTGGTGCCTTGTGGAGGTGCCCCTGGGTGGGGAAACCATAGTGGGTGCCCGTTGATAGGTGTCCCTGTGTCTTCCTGAGTGGGTGTTCCTGTGTGAGTGGCCCCCGCTTTGGATGCCCCTGAGTAGGTGTCCTCGTGCAAGCGTGCCTGTTTGGATGTCTGTTTGGGTGGCACTGTGTGGGTGTCCCTATCTGAGTGTCCCCAGGTGAGTGTCCCTGTGCAAGTGTCCTCAGATGGGTTTCCCTGTGCAGATGTCCCTGTTCAGGCATTCCTGTGCAAGTGCCCCCAGGTGGGTGTCCCTGTATGGCTGTCCCTGTTCGGGTGCCCCCAGGTGGATGCCCCTATTCAGGTGTCCCCGTGGGGGTGTCCCTGTTCGGGTGCCGGGGTCAGCTCCGCGCAGGGCTTGTTACCGGGGCATTTCTGCAGCTCGCGGGGCCGGGTGCTCCCTCCCGCCGGGCACGGTGTCCGGGAGCGGGGGCAGAGCCGAGGGTGCCGCCACCGCCGCCAGGTACG
>VWZX01002700.1:430439-487434 GCA_013399015.1 Galbula dea | reverse complement strand
AGCGCGGCGAGAGCGCGGCGAGAGCGCGGCTTCGCCGCCTTTGTGCGGGCAGGGCCGGGCCGGGCCGGGGCCGCCCCCAGCGTGAAAAGTTTGTGGAGTGTTGGGGGTGAGGGGGGGAGGGCCGTGCCCTTTCCGTCGCCTTTACAACTTGGCCGATGGGACTTGCGGGGGCTTGGTGCGGGGGCCGCGGGACAGCTTCCAGCCTCTTCTTTCTTTCTNCTGTTGCGGCCGGAGCGGGGGGCAGGGGGCGGCGGGGCCCGGCGAGCGAAGCCGAGCAGTGCCCCCGGCCCGTGACAGCAGCGTGGGAAGTGTCCCCCACGGCCTCCCCACGGCCTCCATCCGCGCCGCACAATGACCCCGCGTGGTTCCTGCACCCCGAAGCAACTCCGACTGCCCAGCCCTCAACCCTGGCCTTTTTTCTCCTGCTGAGATTGAGTTTTAATGTTCCCCCTCCCCCCTCCCGCTCGTCGGGCTCAGCCCCCGCTGGCTCCGCGGGGTTCAGGGGCTCTGCTGGGGCAGACCGGAGTGCCGCGGGCTGGGCTCCTGTCCCCGCCGGTGCCTGTAGCTTCTCCTCCCCCTGTAGCTTCTCCTCCCCCCGGGGGCCTCTGTCCCCTTAACTGTCCCTCCACGTTCGAGGCGGTGCGGGGCTTTGCGGCTCGTCCCGCCCCGCTCCCCGGGCAAGGACGCTGCCTGATGCCTGCTCTTTGGTTTCCACCTTGCCAGGCTTTCACCAGGAGAGGTCTGCGAGCAGCTCCACCATGTCAGATAGCGACCTCGGGGAGGACGACAGCACCACATCCCTGGACCCCTCGCATTCCGGCAAGAGGAAAAGAAGGGGCAACCTTCCCAAGGAGTCTGTGAAGATCCTGCGGGACTGGCTCTACGAGCACCGCTTCAATGCCTACCCCTCGGAGCAGGAGAAGCTCAGCCTCTCGGGGCAGACCAGCCTCTCTGTGCTGCAGGTAGGAGCCAGTCCCCCACACGCTGGGGATGCTGCTGCATCCTCTACCAGGGTGCTTGTAATGGGCTGGCCCAGGAGAACCCCACTGAAGATCCCAAAGGACTTAGCACACTGGAAACACTTGCCTCTAAAGGGCAACAGGGACACAAAGCCACCTGCCTGTGGGCAGCCTCCCTTTGGGAGAGATCCGAGCCCCAGAGACCATTTTCATAGCTGTGCTGGAACAGAGCTTTTTTTGACTGCCCAGAAGATGGAGGAACTGCGATGAGGACAAACTAGGCAATACCCTGTTGTTCCTAAAAGCTGCCACAGGTGGGAGGGTTTAAGAGAGGTGCTGCTTCTCAGGAAGGGGGTCAAGGCTACCACACCCTTGCATGCAGAACTGGGCAGGGGACGACCATCCTAAGAGGGGGGTTGGGCTGGGCTTTGACCCCAGGTGGCCATTAGCAACACTAAGTAGTGGCAGGCCCAGCTGGTCCCAGTTACACCAGTTGCATTAAGAGGATTGCAGCACAGTTGAGGAGTTCCTGAGCAGCAGTCTCCCTGCTCTGCTCCTGGGTTGATGGTCTCTTTGTGGTGCTGTGAGAGGTGCCTAGGCAGGAGCCCTGGTTAGTGGCAGGGGTGAGCTATGTTTTTCTTTCCAGCTTTGGCTTTTACCCTGCTAGCTGTTGGAGTGAGGGAGAACCTGCTTGCCATTGCCTGTCCCTTTGATCTGTGCCAAGGCCAGCAGCCTTGAGGCAAGGGGGGGCTGTGTGCCTAGGGCACTGTTCCCCCCACTCGCAGCCTGGCAGATGAATGGGGGCTGTTCTTTGTTCTCTGGTTTTAGGGACACAGCAGAGTGGGAAACAGCTCTTGTGTGCAGGGGAGCCAGCAAGAGTCAGTGAGTTTGTAGCTGAGCTCCTTTTCTTGAGCCTTCCTCTGCACTCCTGGCTCCTGTCCCTGCAGCTCAGCTCTGTTCTGGCTAGTTGTCCCGGCCACAGCCCAGGCACCGGTGTGTGGGCAGTGCCTGTCTGCTTTCCTCCTTGCTGCCAGCAAGGGAAGCTTGCTTTCCCCTTTTGATTGGTTTCTCTAAATGCTGGCTGTGCCACAGGTGTGTGTCCAGGCAGCTGCTCTGAGGGGCTCTGCTGGGCCTTGGAGAGCTTTGGTCAGAGTGAGTGGTGAGAGCAGTGATGCGTTTGGAGCTGTGGGAAACTGAGCTTGTTCTGGACCAGGGGTGGCACAGCAGTGCCTGGCACGTGGGGCTTTTCCCCAGGCCTTGTGGCAGTGGGCTTGGTAGGTGCTCAGCTGTCCATGCCCTGAGCTCTTTGGGGCCAAGGCGGGTGCTGGCAGGCACATGGACTTGTGTTGAGATGTAGCCTTACTGTGAGCTGGCTATTGTCTGCTGCGTGGGACCCCCTGTGGACAGCGTGTGCATGGTGAGGAGGCTGCCCTGTACCCCACAGGCAGGGGGTCCCAGCCTGCTGGCATGTCCCAGGGCTGACACTGGATTTCTGTTTTAGTCTGAGGTGATGCAAAAGGACACCATGGAGGCTGCTCCATCTGACGAGGAGAAGCCTCTTGGGGTGGAGGTGTGGGACACGCTACTGCAAGGTCAGAGTGGCTGTGGGGTTCAATCCATCAGTGCTGATCCGGTCCCTCCAGGAGCCTCCTGAGCACAGAGCTCTGCCACACCATTGCCTCAACACCCCTCTGTTGGTTGTTTTCACATCCCCTGCCTGGTCCAGCGGCCTGGGGAGCCTCAGCCAGGCACTGGCAGGCGGGGATCAGGAGCGCAGCATCCCTGCGTCTCAGGGAGACCAGGAGGCCGTGTGTCTCCCTTGCAGAAAGTTGGAAGGGAAAAAAGCAGTGCCAGCTCCTGGGGAGGCCTCCTGGGCAACAGCAGGTTTCCAAGCCTGTGTGGTCCTGTGAGGACAGGCTTTCCCTCCCTGAAGAGGGGATGCTGCTCTTGTGGTGGTGGCGGGGACAGAGCAGTGTGTGCTGGAGGTGGGGCCAAGAGATGGCCATGTTTAAAAACCCAGCAAGCTGCTTGCTTCAAAGCCAAAGCATATCCCAGGTGGGTGATGCTGTGCAGCATCCTGTGGTGTCACTGGTGGCTGTGTGTGCCTGTCTTCACGTCACATTCTTGAGTAGGAGTTGGGTGCTGGAAGAAGCATGGTGGGGGAACTGGCAGGGCTTCAGGCGGCTTCTCAGCGCTGTGGAGTTGGTTGGGCTTTTTGTTGGGAGCCCAGCCCTCTCGTTGGAGATTCCAGTTGTTGATGGCCATGGAATTGCAAGATGCTGTCAAGGGGACCCTGCAAAGGCTTGGGAGGGGAAAGAAGGAGTGAGACTGGTGCATTTGAATGTTAAATGCCAAATGGTGTCTTAAAAGACAAAACAAGGACAACTGAGATCTTGCTGTGACTGATGTTGGGGCAAGTTTTCTCTTCCTGGGGGAAATATTTTATGTAGCTGTTGATTTAGGAAAGAGCAGTCATTTTTCCCTCTCCTGTTTTAGTCTCTTCTAATTATGTTCTATGAAGTAGGCATTTATTTTAATGTACCATTTTATATAAAGATGTTTCAACAACACCTGGCCAAGACTGAATGCATGGCCACTGCCTTTTGGAAGGGCTTCTAGAGGTGTAGGCACGGAGTGCAGATGTAGCCTTCAGTGTGCAGATGTTTAGGAGAGCCTTTAAAGGTAGCTGTAATTTCACTTGTTGGCAGCAGGCCTGGGAAGGTGTCAATGTTGTGCCCCAGTCCCTGCTGCCCTGTTAGAGGATGGGGGCTGCAGCTCTTTCAGCTGATAGTTTTTAGGGTTTTCCATCCATGCTGTTGTCCTGCCATCTGTTTGCTCCAGACAACATCAGTGCTCCCATCCAGGGTGGCAGCATGTTGGCATTGCAGCAAGGTGTGAAATGTCGCTGGGCACAGTGGCCTCCAGGGTGGCTCACCTGGAGAAGGGAGAACTTTCCCCAACCTGAGGACCCACTGGAGGCAGTTGGGCTCTGAGCAGTGCCACAGCCTCTGGCTGGGGGCATGGCATGAGCACCTAGGAAGATGCTGGAAGCCGCACCCCACGTTACCTGCATGTGGCTGAGCACAGTCAGCTCCTGCGACTTCGGGCCTGCAGCAGGGGGACAGCGCTGAGCCCATCCTTCCCCGGGGAGCAGGCAGCTCTGGTTGAGAGCCTCTGCAGCTCCAGTGGCTCTGTAGCCTCGCTCAGACTCACAGGGTCGCTGGGCCCCAGAGCTGCCGGGACTCTGTTTGTTCAGTGTGCTGGCGTGGTGAGCAGTGCTGGGGGTGCTGAGGATGGCTTGGCACCCGTGCACAGTCCCTGCCAGGGTGGGCTGGCAGGGCCGAGCAGGAGCGTTGCCCTGTGGGCAGCTGGGCCAGAAGTGCAGGGAGGAAGGGGCCACCCTAGGCAGGCAGTGCCAGCCAGGAAACAGATGGTGCTGGGGTTTCCGTGAGTGGCTGGGCAGCCCCTGC
This sequence comes from Galbula dea, assembly GCA_013399015.1. Taxonomy (NCBI): domain Eukaryota; kingdom Metazoa; phylum Chordata; class Aves; order Piciformes; family Galbulidae; genus Galbula; species Galbula dea. Next base: position 483,005 of record VWZX01002700.1, on the reverse strand, counting down.
CAGGAGTAGCTCTGTCTCTCCAGAGCCCCATGGGAAGGAGGTGTGGGGCTCGGGAGGACAGGGGTGCCTGGGGCACGCAGGAATTGCTTGCTGGGTCTTGGGGGGGGTTGTTTCTGCTGGCTTGGCTTTGGGCTGCTGCCCCAGGCAGTCCTGTGCACGTGTGGCAGCCCTGGGCTGACAGTGCTGTGCCCCTCTCTCTCTCCTCTCAGATCTGCAACTGGTTCATCAACGCGAGGAGGCGACTGCTCCCTGACATGCTGCGCAAGGACGGGAAGGACCCCAACCAGTTCACCATCTCCCGCCGAGGGGGCAAAGCCGGTGACGTGGCCCTGCCCCGGGGGCCTGCTGCCGGCTCTGGGGTGCTGGTGGTGCCTCCAGTGACAGCTGCCGGGGCCTCCAAGGTGCTGTCGATGTCTGCGTGCCCGCAGGTACTGTGCCATGCTGCCCAGGCGCTGGGCAGCAACCTGACGGTGGTGAGCACCCACAGTCCCGAGTGGGAGAAGCCTCCTGGGCAGCAGCGAGCGGAGCTGGACCCCGTCCCCAAAGCAGCGCTGGGTGCCACCAGCAGCACCGTGGCCCTGCTGGCCCGGGCAGAGGCAGCCAGCCCCACCAGTGGACTCTTCAACACGCCACCCCCCACACCTCCTGAGCTCTTTGGCGACGACTTCAGCAGCTTCCAGCTGCTGGTGGAGGTGGCGCTGCAGAAGGCAGCTGAGCTGGAGTCGCAGGGGCAGGGGGGGCAGCTGCCCCTCTCGCCCCAGACTGAGCCCCCGGCAGCCTCTGCCACCAAATAGCCTCCTGGGCCTGGTCCCACAGGGTGCCCTTCTCTGGGGGGTGCCTGACCATCCCGGCCTTGTGCCACCTGTCTGCCTGCACCCGTGACTAGCTCATCTCACAAGCAGACCCCTGCCTTCCGGGGAGCTCCGGTCTCTCTGTCAGTCAAGGGGAGAGAGGAAGGACTACCCCACCCCACCATCCTCTCGCTGGGGAGATGCCCCCTGCCTGCTGCCCTTGCCACCAAGGATGGTGCCCCGTGGGGAGGGGGTGTGGGAGGATGCAGCTGCTGCAATCTGGCCCTTGTTCAAAGACCTTTGCAGTTTCGCTGGCCTCTCCCTGCTGTGACTGATGGTTACTGTGGAGCTCCCCTTGGAAAACCTGCTGACTTCTTTTTCTCTCCCCTGTAAACAGGGCTCTAGCCAACACTGGTTCTTCAGGGAGAGAAAGAGAATTAATTTGTTTTAAGTTGGTGTCTATTTTAAGAACTCTGGATGAAAAGCTTTTTCTCCCAATGGTCCCCTTTGTTTGTTTGTTTGGGGTTTTTTCCCCCCTTTGTTTGTGGAGGGCATTTCTGGTGACTGGTGCTGGCCAGGACCCCTGCCTTGCCCAGGGAGAGGCAAAGGACAAATGAACTGGAAACCTGAAGTCTCTGGCCTTTTTTTTTCTCCCCAGAGAAGGTGGGACCCTCCTCTTCTGCTTTAGGGTGTTACAGATGTTGCCAGTAGAAATCTCTATGGTGCTGTTAGCAGTTTTTTGTTGAAACATTTTCCCTTTAATTGTGATTTATTATATGATTTTATTATTTTTTTCCTTCTTTAAGCATTTCCATAACTTCCCTGTGTTTCTCGAGTTCCTGCTGAGTATGTGCCCATTGTGTCCTGGAACAGAGAGCACGCTGCAGAGCCCCCAGGTGCTGACAGCAGGCTGGTGCTGGGGGTGGATGTGTGACACTGAGACTGTGAAACCTTGTAGCCAACCTCTTTACTTTCTTTTTTTCTAAACAAAACAAAAACAAGAAACAAAACCAAACCCCCAGCCCTTGGAAAGAGGCGTTGCAGGCATGGGCATGTGTCTTCTGCCAGGCTGCAGACCCTGGCTCCTGGAGAGCAGAGCTGTCTCCTCGGCCGAGTGCTGGTACCTGCCCTGGGGAGGCAGGCGGCGTCAGCCCCTTGTGCTCTCCCGTCGCCTCCCTCCTGCTCCTGCTTCTGCTCTCCGGGGCTGAGCGTGTCTGTGCGCTGCTGGTGACCTCTAGTGACAAGCTGGTGTCTGCTGGAGCTGTTGTGGCGGCTGTTGGGCTCCGCAGCGAGTCCTGGGTGGCCAGAGCTTGCTGTCGGTGCCTGGGAGCCTGGTCCCGGGCCGAGGCACTGCTCCTCCCCTGTCAGATGTGAGTTCGGTAGCGATAGGTCTGCACCTCTGCTATCTATCCTGAGAAACACTAAGCCTAGCTAATTAGACTCAGTAGTCAGTTGCATGACTAGAGATGAGATAATAACGTGCACAGGATCTGGTGCTCTGCAGTGCTGGGACCAGTGGTGCTGGGGGAGCAGCACCCTGCAGGATGATGGGGTCTGGAAGGGAAAAGCACTGATTTTTTGGGACTGTCCCCCCTCCCCTTTTTCTTCAGAGAGAAGGTGCCAGGGGAAGGGAGCTCCTGCAGGAGGAGTTCCCAGGGGTGTCCCTCTGTTGGCTGAGTGCTGCTGGGCAGTATGGAGGTGGCTGTGGCTCCAACACTGCTGGGCAGAGGGCACCACGCCAGGGGGATGCTCACCATGTAGCTGTGAACATCTCCTTCCTCAGCTCCCCCAGCTCCATTTTATTTCCATCCTTTGCCTTCTGGCCACCTTTCTGAGCAAAGCCCTGGATTTTAGGACTCCCCCCCCCACCCCTTATTTCTAGGTAGCCCTTCCCCCATCACCCTCCTGCAGTTCTGTTTCCTTGCCCAGGGGAGGGAGAGGCTTTTTATTCTCCTCCTTCTCTTGCCCCAGTCAAACCAAAGTGGTTCCCTCCCCCGGGGCAGGAGAGCTGCAGCTGTGCCTGTGCCATGGACTTGGTGTTGCTGCCCTGGGGATGGACCAGAAGGAGTGGGGAGGGCAGGGGTTATTGGAGCAAAAAACTACTGTAAATATGTTCTTTGTTCTTCTGTTGTCAAATAAAAGTTTTTTAGTTTTGTTGTTGTGTTTTGTGTGTTTTTTTTTTCTATGAGCTGTGTGGGAGACTGGGCTGTGTTCACTTGCTCCTCCCTCAGCACCAGCCCCTTACCTCACCTCCTGACTCTCAGCCAAAGCAGCTTAAGAGGTCTAAGGAGCATTGCTGGGGGTGGGAAAAACAGGGCCAGTGCCTGGCACAAGCCTCCCCCTACACCACTGCTGTTTGCTCTGATGTTACATGCATTGATCCCAGTGTCTGGAACCCACAAGGCCTTTGGCAGCAGCAGAGAGCTGATGTGTTTGTCTTCTGGGCAGCAGCAGAACAGTGACAGCATGGCCCCTAGCCCCTTGGCAAAGGAAAACAAGGAACAACCCCTGTGGGGCTCCACTGCAGGCAGTTTCCTAGGGCAGGAGCCTGGGGAGATAAGGGCTTGCAGAGCAAGAGGGCACAGAGGGCAGGGGCATGAACCCAAAGGCTGCTGCAGAGCTGGCATGGATGCTGGCAGCGTGGCTGAGGTCAGGGCTGTGGTGCCTGCACCTCTGCTGCCCTGGGGCTCAGCCAGCTTCTGGCACGCAGGAGTGTGCACTCCAACGCTCCTCTGCTGCAGTCTGCCACACAGCAGCTCAGGGCTGCAGGCTCTGAGCCAGCTTGGGGTACAGGTACCCTGCCTCCCTTGAGGTGGGTACCTGCTCTCTACCATAGCAGGGGTGGAGGTGGGGGACCAGCACCAGTTCAAGCCCTTTGCAGCCCCCTCAACCCTGGCTTCCTGGGGCAGAAGGTGACCCTATGGGCTCTGCACCCCCCCCAGCACTGGGCAGGGGCTGTGGAAGGATAGAGGCACCAGCCAGGCTTCACTTGTGCAGCTTCAGGGAACCCCCTGGGCAGCTGTGGTAAGGGGAGTAGCAACAGGGCATCCCCCACCCTGCACAAGCTGGGGGCTGGCGTGCCTGGGAGGAGGGGGAGGGGGATGGAGCCAGGGGACTGAGCTGCGCGGAACTGCCTCTAAGGCAGTCAGGGACTAGCATTCACCTCCATGGGAAGGGGCCGCTGGCCCACAGGGGCTCAAGACACCTTGCCACAGGGCAACGGGCAGCTGTTCCCCGCAGGCAAAAGGAGAGCACTGGGGGATCGCAAGCACCCTGGCCCTCTAGTGCAGCGCTGTGTGCTGCTTCCAGGGGTGAGGCATGGCTCCGTGCACGGCTCCCCCCACTCCCTCCCTCCCCTCGCCTCCCCCGGCAGCAGCTGGGACGGGCACTCCCAGCCGAAGTCCTGCTAGCTGTCCACCGCCGGCCCTGTGCTCTGCCCTGGGCAGGCTCAGGCACTGCATTGAGCACAGAAAAAGCTTTGTTAACATGATGCTTTTATCACAAGCAACACTGCCCATCAAATACCCTCGCGAGCATACTGCCTTAGGAGATTACCCCTGGCAGCTACACTCCCCATCACTGGGGGCCAGGAGGCAGTGCAGGGCACTGCAGCTCAAAACCAGCATAACCAGAAGGTTAAGTTACCTATTGCAAGGGGCTCTGGGCCCCCAGAGTCATACAGCTGGGACAGCACAAACCATTCAGCCTTCCCTGGCCTGCTCCTTTCACACTTGGTCAACTCAGGGGGACACTGCCTTGGCATCACTGCTTAGGGCATGCCCCAGCCTGGTTCTGCAGGACCCTCTTCATCAGTGCTGCTGAGGATGCTGGCCTTGAGCAAAGTGCATTGAGCTGGTGTCACAGGAGGAGCAGGTGCTCAGCCAGCACCCAGTGTATGCACAGGAAAGCCAGCACAGCAGGACAGGCAGCTCTGCACAGAAAAGGCCAGGGGAACCACAGCTGGCGTGGCAGCAGCTCTCACTCAGGGGACACTCCACCTGCTGCAGGCTCAGGCTGGGACACAGACCACGCCCCGAGATTGCTGCCCGGCTGGGACTTGCCCCAACAATGCCCAGGCTGTGGGGCAGGCTCAGGACCTTGTGTTGGCCACTACTGCCTGAGAACTACTGGGCCAGAGGCTCTGAGGAGAAGCTCAGAAGGGCACCACTCACCCCCTGGCCCAGGAGGGCAGGGGGGAGTCCCAAGGCCAGCAGCTGGCAGGGTCCAGCTCTGTGCCCAGGGATGGTGCTGGCACCCAAGCCTACCCCAACCTTCACCCCACCCTCACATCACCCTCACTCTGCCCTCACCCCGTGTCATGTTAACACAGAAAACTAGGCCTTAATACAACACCCGTCCTCACCCTCCCCTCACTCCACCCTCACTCTGTCCTCACCTCGCCCTCATCTCACCCTCACCCCACCTTCACTTCTGCCCTCACCCTGCCTTCACCTCTGCCCTTACCTCACCCTAACCGTGCCCTCACCTTGCCCTCACGTAGCCCCCACTTCACCCTCACCCTGCCCTCACCCCACCACTCACTCTGCCCTCACCTCACCCTCACCCTGCCCTCACCTCACCCCTCACTCTGCCCTCATCTCACCCTCACCTCGCCCTCACACCATCCACACTCCGCCCTCACCTGCCGGGGGTGGTGGGCGGGGATGTCAGTTGCTCCGCCCACTGCATCCACTAGAAGCCCCGCCCCTCCCGGCAGCCCCGCAGACACGTGCCCCCGTGGTGCGTTGTGACTGGCTGACAACCCAGCAACCCCACCCCCTGGCTTACTCGGAAGTGCACCTGATGGAGACACCCCGGCCTCGGGTACGCAGGGGGCAGCCATTTTCTGTCACCCACCATTTTATGGCTGGGAGCAGCCATTTTGCAAACGTCACAGCGCTGTGATTGGATGACGGTCATCTGCGGGCAGCGTCACACTCACGTGTTCTCAGGCAGCCCTGCCAGTGGCTGCCTGCTTCCCCTGCGCACGGAGTTGCTCAAGCGCTAACAACGCCTCCCTTCATACACGATGTACGGACGTGCACAATTATGGCACGATGTATGTACTTACAGAATTATGTAAAGGTGTATAAATACCTATTCTTCAGATACTCACTCCTCTGTTTGTATGCACCTTTTGTATTCTCCTTTTAATATCTACGTGCATGTCTTTAGAGCTGTAGAGACTAAGCACACACAGCAACGACCCCACAGGCACGGAACAGGTGAAGAGCAGGGGTAAGGGGCGACATATTGCCAGGCCAGCACCTCGGGGGGATGCTTCCCTGACTGGAAGAGGGCCTGGCAGCCTGGGCATGCGGTTGAGCCTGCAGGAAAGGCTGGGACTGCTGCCAGCAGCAGCTGGCTCCTCACCCATCCACCCACCTCCCCCCACCCGCGAGTGCCGGCAGTTCAAGGTCGACACCGCTCCACCAACCAGCCGCATTACACACGGTCACCCGTACCCTGACAAGAACAAAGAGGAAGAGAGACCACAGGCAGCTATAAATCCAGACTGCATTAGTTTGTTTATTGTTTTTTAGGGTAAGTCAGGCAGCTGTCCTTGCTGCTGCAAGTTCTTCTCCTCTGCCGTGGCAGGAAACAAAATGAGTCAGGCAGGCAGGGGCGCTCGCTTCGCCTCCCCTCCGCTAGCCAGCACCAAGCCCAGGGCCCGGCCTGCAGCAGGGCCAACCTTGAGCCCCTGCTGCTTCTAGCACACAGGCCTGGTGGGACCGACCCAGGATGAAAAGTGATCTCGGCCCAGGAGAGTGAAGATCATCTGACAGCTCGGCGAGATGGGCTGCTGCCCAGAGACCGCTAGCCCTGGCAAATGCAGCTCTCCCCCAGGCAGCTCTCCAGCAGCAGCACCAGCCACTTCGGGAAGAGTAAATTTAAAGAAAACAAACCCAAACGTCCACAAACCCTCACCCTTTTCTGGTATGCCAATTTTCAATGCTAGAGGTGTCTTAAAACTGCACCTTTACAATCCTTCCCAAAACACAGGCAGTGCAACCCAACAAGTCAGCGTCTCTACCCACAAAGATCAACATCAATGCTGAATTTAATTATGGCCAAGCTTTGATGGGAATTAAATTCCATGATTGAATTCACGGTAGGTTGGCAGAAATCTCCCTAAGCACCTATGCATGGACACCACTGGACAGGATACAATGGTAACTCAGACATCATTCAAGTTTTCACTTATTTATTTTTTGCCTTCTGGATCACCAACACCCTCGCTGAAACTCCTCTGGGATTCTACTCCCATCCCCAGGAAAGTAGTACAGTCTCCCAGCTCATTCAAGCACGTGAATAACAACAAAAAAACCCAAACCAAACCAAAAATCCAAACAAAAAATTCCAGCAAGATTACTGAGGATGGGGCCAAATGCTTATTTTGGAGTAGGTGGCAAAGAATTCAGTGGTGGCAGTTCTGGCTTCAAGCAGCCAGACTGAAAAGGGGACCTACAAAGGGGAACATGGGCTAAAAAGTATTCAACAATCCTTCCTCTACCCAGAGCGCAGGGAGATAAGGAAAAAATAGTCATCTGATTACACACAGGGTATATATTTTTACACACACTTTTACACACATCTAGATATAGTACATGTAAAAATATATGCTATACATATGCCCATTCTCACCAAGGTGCTTTCAGTACACCGTATGCACTGTGCTTCTGGGCATGTATATGTGTGTATGAATTCAATGTACAGGTACTACTAAGTGTATATGTGCATATGTACACATACATACAGGCAGGCAGCCTACCACCAGCTACCCGTGCCTTCCTCTTTGTACAAAACTCACTCCTCCCACCCTGAAACGCTATCACGCTCTCCCTAGCCCTTTCCCCCCTCCCCAGCCCACTCTGAAGCAGGTCCCCCCCGCAGTGTAGCAGCTTCTTTCCCCATAAGCAATTCAAGGAAAATTCTGTAAACAGAAGAGGAGAAAAATCAAAGTGAAGCATGTATGTGAGGATCGTGCCGCGAGTTGCTCTGTGGTCCTTCAGCTCCCCGCCCCTGCCTGGGCCAGGGCCCTGCGCTCCCGGGCTCAGGCAGCCGAGAGCCGGCCCTTCCCCCTCGGCAGCTTAGTGCACAGTCGCTTCTGGGCTGCGTTTCAACATTCCACAGACCCTGTCATCCTCTCACTCCAATAAACCAGAGGAATACAAACCCACTGTCCTCACCCCTGCCCACCCCTCCTCCCCCCCCCCAGTATCCCCAACCAAAAGGAACACAAAAGACCCCGAGAAAGGCTGCTGCTAGCACAGGAGCACACACTGAGGGGGTGATCTCTTCGGCAGCTCTCTGCCAGAGAGGCTGTTTCTAACACGGTAAACGAAGTCATGCAGAGGGTGGAAGAAAGGAAGCAGGAGGAGGAGAAAATAATGGATGAGACGGAAGAACAGAACTGAGGAGGAGGAGGAGGAAGAACACAGCATGGCAAGTGCTCAAGGCTTCATGTTTTCTTGTCCTCTTCTTGTAAACAAGCTAATAATTCTCATTAGGTAGAACAAGTAAAAAGACTCAAGTTCCAAGTCGAGGGGCTGGAGTTTCCAGGAGTCTGTTCAGTCTGTTCAGCAACACCACAGCCAGTGAGAAAACCAGGGCCATTTTGCTTTTTGTTTGTTTGTTTGTTTGGGGTTTTTTTGCCTTTTTTTGTGTGTTGTTTTTTTTAAAATCTTCATTACTTAAAGCTGAGAGAAAAAAAGCCAACTCAGGAGCCCTTGTCACGGATGGCTCATTGTCTCTAGACTGAATAAATCACACTAGTTTAGAGAGAACCTTTTTAATGACTTATAAAAGGCAGGCGGTTCCCTGGGGCCGGCTCAGAGGCGGGTCTGCGCCTCGGGCACGTAGATCTCGATGCTGTCTGCGCTCTCGGTGGCCGAGTTCTGCCGCACGGAGGCAGCGCGCTTGGCTGCCATCAGCCGCTTGCGAGCTTCCTGCCGCTGCTTGTCTGAATCGGAGGCTTTGTCCCGGTTCAGCTGGGATTTGGACTTGGCTGGCTTCTTTGGCACTGGAGGGGGTGGTTTCTTCTCTTCCTTTAGGGAGACAGTAAGGAAAAAACCCAAACATACAATAAACATGCAGATAGAGCAGTGCTCTGTTACGGCCGGGCTCTCACGGCACCAAGGAGTAAGCAGTGAGGCTGCAGCGTCAGGTGGAAGCAGCAGAAGCAGCTTTTGAGCAAGAGACTCAAATCAGCTTCCCTACTTTCTAGAAACGTGCCACTGTGCATTTCATGGCAGAAAGGCCTCTCTGAAGTAGCCTGGAGTCTGCAGGCTATGTCTGGTCCAGCTATAGGTCAGAGTACAGCACAGGCAGCACGAACACTGAATGTTACCTGGGACTGCAGAATTTCGACATGCCACCTGCCCAGAGCCACAGTTCCCCTTCCTGCCCTCACGTCTAGTGAGCCAGCCCGGCCCAGGGACACAGCCTGTGCTGCCTTCTCAAAAGGTTCCAGGAGACACCAGGAATGGTCAAAACCTATTCATACAGTGCTTGCAACGCTAGAGGCCTCTGTATCACTGCCTTAAGCATCCACCATTCACCACTCAGCACTTCGGTCTCTCTCCATCGTGATGCTCTTTCCCCTGCTACAGAATTGTTTCCACTATTACTCAAGAGCAATGGTCTCAGTGCATTGCAAGGCTGTGAGATTACACTGCACAAGTGCAAGATGGCAAAAGCCCTAGACATCTTCTGCTGGCAGACAGAAATAGACCTCATACCTAGAATGCCTGGGAGGTGATCTGGCCACTCTCAGCTGTCCCACACTCACCTTTCTCTCCAGTGTCTCTGTCAACTGCCAGCTGTTAGCTTTCAGGTGGTACAGCTCATCAAACTTCATGCTGATGTCTTCAATGGACAACTGTAGGAGATCCCAAAACCCAGCTAGGTCCTGGGCTGTGGGTCTGGGATTGGCATTAGGGTTCTGGAAGGGCAAGTACGAAACAAAAACCTTTCAGAACAAAGACCCCTCTCTGGCAAGCAGAGCAGCCTGCACAGCTTCAACATCCACCCCTGGCAAGCCCACCTGCATGGCAACTGAAGCACTGAGAACCCACAAGAGTCAGCAGCCCCAAATATGCAAGGGCACACCATTTACAGCCAGAACTACTTTTGCACATGTCAGGAAGAAGAGATCCTGACCGCATTTCTCCTAGAGGAGCCTGAAGAGGAATCCTGACAGAGACTCTGCAGCAGAGAGCAATAGCTCCCAGTCTCCCCAAGCTTCCCCAGCCAGAGCCTGTCCCACTGCAGTTAACACCCAAGTGAAGGTCCCCAGCCTGTGATTCAGGGGAACGAACACTGGTTCTTACACAGAGATCCTGATTCCAGGGTGGGTAGTGATGGAAGTGGACACAACATGATGCAAAGCACAGCTCTGACACTTGGAGAGCTGCATGCAATCCAGAGAAGCCAAGACAGCTTTCAAGAGCAAAATACTTTCCCACCTCCTCCCACAAAACAACCTGAAATGATCAGTGTTTCTCAGGACAGGTTCCAAATGCGAGCAGCTTAGGTTTCCTCCAAGAACAGAATTTTCCTGGTTCTGAGACATCTAAACTGCCATCCTTAGGCCTGCACTGTCTCAGGAGAGCATGGGATCAGCTTGGAGCAACTCAGCACAAGCTGTCACAGGGAAACCTCAGCACAAAGCTCTGTTGGAAGCCTGGCATTGCTGCCAATCTCAGCTGGGATCAGCCAGAGATCAGCAAGCAGATGCTCAGTACTTCACCCCCCCTCCCTCCTCCCTGAGTTTCTCTCATTTCCTTTGGCAAGTAAAGGGCCATTCACCTCTGAGGAACCAGGCCATGTCCAAAAGCCATACCAACATACAGCTTGAGAGGCAAAACAAAACACAGACTCTTCTACTCCAGGTAAGCCCTGCTCAGCTCTCAGCAAGGGCAAACCCCTGCATTCCCTCTGAGGAGATGCTGCTCAAACAGCTCTTTGGAACCCATGAGGGACAACCCTGATGGACAGTGCTGCCATCCTCACAACCCACATGCAGAGCAAGTGCTCAGGGGAGGACAGCAGACCTCTCAAACACTTCCCCCTCTGACAAAATCTCAGTGCTTCACCTCAACAGCCCTTAAGAAGCAACAAGAAAGAGAGAGGGAGTCTCCAGGCCACACAGCAGTCTGGTTACTTGACAATCCAGACCCACAGAGACCTGGTGCACTCAGCATGCCCTGATCAGTACTTCAAGAACATCTCCCTGGCTCACCTAAGCATCAAAAGGAATTGCAAGCACTCATCCCTGAGCAGAGCACAGCCCAAGAACTGCCTCTTCAGAAGAGAGGTTGAAGCAATCAGCCTCCCACTGCCCAGCTGCCACGTTAAACCAGCATTTATCCACCCTTGCATGGTGGTCAGGTTGTAGACTACAGCTGTGCTGAATTGTTTGCAGTGACAGAAGCCTGTAAACACCTGATCATGCTCCTGGAGTGCTGTTGAAAAATACACACCCCCCTCCCCCTCAAAAAACCCCCAGAGAAACAGATCCAGACTCACCAAGTTTTGTTCACAGAGGCCATGGAATTGCTGGAACTTCTGTGACATTAGTAACTGTGCACTGCCCACTGCACTCAGGACTTTTCCTAAGACTAGGGGGGAGAACAAAACAAAGAAATACCTCAGTTGAAGAGACTACTAACTGCAGCAATGAACTCAAGTGTCTGTGGAACAAGGAACACTTGATTCAGCATAGAAAAGGAGTTTCAGAGATCCCCAAGGAACTGGCTGTTCTCAGGGAAAGGTGTATTGAAACTAATCTGCATCTGTCTTTGCCATCTCTTACTGCTCCTTCCAGAGCAGGGCAAAAGCAGGCCAGACTGAAAACATTACCTCAGAGCTGGCAGAAAGCACCAAACACTGACTTCAGCCACCAGCACCACCCCAGTGAGCAGATCTGCTGGCACCTGCTCCTCCACTCACACGCAAGGTGAAGGTGGCAAGGGGCAGGAGAACCGTCTCCAACCTCCAGTTACCAGCAGGGATCAGAACTCTGGCAGGCTAGGGCTTTTAATACCCAGGACTTTGTGGGTTCCCAAAGAACCCTCTGGGCATGGCAACATTCCTCTGCTCATGAATGGAAAACTCTGTGTGGGCTTTTCCCTTCCAAAGGCACAGCTGAGAGACCCACAGTGCATGCAGTCACATCACAACAGGGATGAACCGATTCCCCTTCTCCTCTCTGGTCTGCTGCTGCACCTAGAATCAGTTCTGAGTGTTAGTCTTGGTGGGCCAGGTGTAAGGTGAGCTCTCTCCACAGCCACCAAGCTCTTGGTTACAGAATCTACCAGGAGGCAGACCTCTCTTTGAGGTCACAGATAGAATGCCACTGAGGTCTTGATGTCTCCTCTTGCCAAAGCATTCCTGCCACGGGCAAAACAAGGCTGTCTCCTGAGGCAGGGAGAGCCCTGGCACTGCCTTGCTCAGCCTGGCAGCCAGTGCAGCATCTTAGTGCAAGAGGATTAGAGATTAGCTGCCCCAAGCCCCAGCAGGGTCAAGGAGCTATAACAGAATCTGACCATTGTTTCACCTTTCCCAGGTATTAACAACAAAAATCAGCCAGACTCAAGACAAAGATCCTGCCCTCTGCAGCCTGGTCACCCACTTCTGTTACTCTCTGTGGACCACAACCATGATTTGCACTGCAAGCAGCACAGCTTTTGCTATCTCAGTTGAAAAGAATGAAACAGGCCCAACTGGGACTGAACCCAGAGAGAGACCAAGCGGCCTTGTGCTCCATGTGCACCTGCTTTTGGTGTACTCAGCACAGAGCTGGTGAAGCTTTCCTATCTGAAGATGCTTCCTCTTGCTGTGAGGGCACATCCAGCCACTCAAAAGAGCAAACAAGCTCCCAAGTCTTGTTCATTCTGTCCCACTGCCAGCCACCTTCACCTGCCCCCTTCAGCACAACGTGCCAGGCAGGGAGAAGGATCCCACAGCCTCCCTGAAGGCAATCCACTTCAGCTTTTAGCAGGTGTGAATGGTCAGAAGCTGCACAGCCCCCTTCCAGTCCTACATGCTGCATCACAGCATTGTTTCTCCCCCCCTCTGCTGGAGGAAGTTACCTGGTCGTTTCCTTGTCCCACGCTTGTCTCTGCTCTGTCTCTGGGAGCTGTGAGCTCCCACAGAGCAGAGCACTGCTCCAATACTCACTGACAGCTCCTGGAGGGAGGTGCTGCTGGGCTGCTCCCCTTCAGCATCCAGAGCCTGAGCACACCTACCTTCTTCAGAGAGGTTGTTCTCTTTGGTCTCCTGGTCCATCTGGCGGCACCAGCCTTCCAACCGCTCTGTCTCTGCCTGCAGCAGCTTCAGAAACCAGAAGCCGTCCCGCCGGCAGGCTCCTGGCTGCGTGGGCTCTGAGGGGGAGCTGGAGGATGTCTCAAGCCAGGGGTCAGGAGGAGGGAGAGAGGAAGGCTCCAGGGCTGGGTCATTGTTTTCTCCATAGGAGAGGTTTCTCTTAATCTGTGAGGGCTTGGCTGGTTGCCTGGTAGTGGCATCGACAGCAACAGAGTTGTTGTGCTGGGGGCACTCAGCGAGGCTTCTCTCAGATGATTTACAGCTCGAGTTATTAGGTTCCTGGGTGTCAGAGTCTGTGTCCTGTTTGGAGGACATGCTGCGAGAGTGGCTGTTACTGGAGAGATCACAAGCAAGCATTACAGAGCAGAACTCAGCCTTGCTGGCCTCACACTGGCACAAAATGCAGTCGTATGATGCCCACAGACGAGCCTCACCCTGCCCACCCTCTCACACAGCACACAGCCAGCCAGCCACACCTGGGAGGCTGCCTGCTTCCTGCAGCAGGCCACTCAGACAGGGACTGACACTCATCTCTAGTTACACCGGCTACTTCCCCTAAACTTCCCAATTCCCATTGATTGGGCTGTTAAAGAACAAGAGCTTTGTGCAGCTCTCCATGGGCCCCCATCCAACACCACCCATCCTGGAACAGAGGGGAGAAGGTCTAAGTGCAACTGGGGAAGTGCAGCTTAAGGGAAAGGCAACCAGAAGAGCTTGTGACTCCCACTTACCGCCACTCGTCCTCTACCTGCACCCCGATGGACTGGAACTTGGTGGCTGGTGGAGGAGGCTCCTCTTTTGCCACTGGCTGAAGGCAGTCAACCTTATTGACCAAAATAACCCAAAACAGACAAAAACAGACACAAGAACTTGCAACTGGAATTCACACTGTTAGAGCAGGAGTGCTGCACACACACAGAGCATGCCGACATCACACATCAACCAGAGAGCTGTTTAGGAGAGGCACAAGGCTACTGCTCAGGTCTGCCTCCACTGAGCATCAGGACTGTATCCTGCAGGGCTGCCACCAGCTGTCTGCTCCAAGAGCACTCAGCTCTGCCATCCACTGCTGTCTGCATGGTTGGGGCACACTGGGGAAAGGCTGCGTCCCTGTGAGGAAACACCTGTGTGTGGCAGCTGACGCAGGCAAAGGCCAAGAGATTCAAGAGAGGGCAGCAATTTGAGTTTGACAGCAAAACCCAACTTCCTCTCTCCCAGGAACTGACACCCTCCACAGCTCTGGATAACAGTTCTAGAGGGTTTGAGAAAGGAAATCCAGGCCATGGGGCTGGTGGCTTGGGAATCAGCCCAGAAAAGGAAGAGGAAAGGAAGGCAGCCTCCTCACCCTGCTGCACTTCCAGCATGTGTTCTGCCCTACTAGCCCTGCAGAGAAGCATTTAACTACCACATGTATCTAACTGGCCAGCAGCCTTACCATAAAGCCAACAGAGAAGTCACTCAGCACACACATGCAGTGGCTGAAAGCTATTTGGACCTTTCCCAAGCACTCAAGCTTCTATCTGCAGGTAATATCCTGCAGCACTTGGGCAAGTGCCTGCAGCAGCCAGGCACCTCTAACTGGGAAATCTGGCCACGAAGTGTACAGCTGCAGATAACTGAAGTTATGCTGAATAAAGCAGGGATTCACACTGCCCAGTGGGTTCTCAGCTGACTGTAAAATCAACAGCTCATTTCTGTTCATTTCCACAGCTCAATGCTGCCAGCAAGAGCAGCAACAACCTGCTGGGAACGGTTGACAGCAAGGGATTGCTCACTCCTTCCTGCCTACGGCCCTGGGACCACTTTGCACTGCAGCAGCCCACACTACATGGGTGTCAAGTGGAAGAGCCCACCTCTCAGAAGAAAGCTGGCCCCAGAACCATGATGGACAGGGAGCAGATTGATGTTAAGTAACAGACAGTAAAAGCACAGGCATATGAGCAGCAGCAGGCCTCTTTAGAGGGACTCATCCAGTTAACACAGCCCCTCTGCTTTATGAAACATTTGGATTTTGTACTAAAGGAACTCAGTCCTTTTTGGTCTCTTAGGGAAATCTGTTGCTGTGCTGTGCCCCAGGGAACCCAGGAAGCTAGGCTGACAGGGCAGTTACTGTCTCCTGCTATTCTGAGTGAGTTCAGATGCACCCCTGGTCACACTGACTGCACACACTGAAGGTATGGGTTAAGGAGATTCCTAAGGACAAAGAACAAACTGTTCCATACTTGTATTCCTATAGATGACAGCTTCCTTTTGGGGATGTTCTCCCCCTTAGGCTCCTCGCTGGTCAGGGTCCCTTTGTCACTCTTCAAAGTTGCATTTTTCTGGGGTAACTCTGGAGTCTCTCTGGCTGGAGTCACAACACTTCCCCTTGTCACACTGGGGGTCCTGGTGCTGTCCAAGCTGTCTGAAGAATTGCTGAGTCCTGACTGGCTGGTGACCTCACTCTTGTGGTCCTGGCTGTCCAGGTAGGTGTCCTGCGCCGACTCCGTGCTGCTCTGCACAGTGACAGAGATGAACGGCTTGGATGTGGTCCGAGGAGGGACAGGAGGTGGAGTCTTTTTATATGCCACTAGGCATGATGAACCTGCAGGAGGGGAGGTGGGAAGAGAAGAGAATGCAAAAGACAGATTGGGGGGAGAGAGAGAGAGAGAGAGAGAGAGACACAGTAAAAGAGAAAGAAAAAGCAGGTCAGTCACAACATCCCAGAGGAGCCTCCAAGCAGAAGGTGGAGGCAGAAATGCAGAAACAGCCTACAGCCAGCAGCTCACACTGGGGAACCCCAACCAAAGCATAAGGGGAAGCAGAAGGCAGAGCCAGAGCTAGCTTGCAAAAGAAGTCAAAAGGAATACCATGATGTGTGAAAGGCTGGAAATGGAGAAGAGGTATAGAAAAGCCTCCCAAGAATGCTAGAGGGTTGGGCAGGTATGAGTCTCCACGCTGGGGGGATTCTCTTTGGCTAAGCCCTATGCTTTAGTGTCCTACAACAGCCAAGTGTCCCAGCTCTTTGTCCCAGCAGTTGACAAGTTTCAGTGTCTGGACCAGGGTGGTGTTTTTTCCTATAAAATGGAAAGAAGCCATGAAGTTTGTTAGATGCTGATGGTAGGAACAAACATTTGTGAAGTACCTTAAAAACCTAGCTGCTACACATCAGGATGGCACAGACCAAGAGTGGTGAGGCTGCTGCTGCTCCACATTCCCAGATCCAACCAGATATCAGGCTGAAGATGTGTTCCCAGCACACACCCACTACTCATACATATGGATAGGTGACTAGCCACACAGATCACAGAAGAGCACCCACATGAATGCTGACAGCAGCAATGGCCTCATCCTGCTCCTGTCTCTGGCTTAAGAGGAGAGAAGTCCATTAGTGAAAATACAGGTACAAGGTGGCTCCCACAGCAGCTGTGCTTAGGCACTCAGCCTGCCCAGTTACTGGCCCCTGGACACACAATCCCCTGAGGCTGAAGTCCTTCTCCACTTGCTGAGCAGAAAGGACAGCCTGTGCTGGGCAGGCCATGGCCAGCTGTGGAGGCAGGAAGAATGGAGAATGCAAGTGACATTCTGACCAGTCATCTACCTACACATGCCTGACCCCTTTTATTCACATACCCCTGTAGTCCTCACTTTCATTCCTCCCTAAATCACCAAAACTCCTTTCTTGTCCCATCTTTAGTTCCTCCTCTAAATACCCTGTTAAGTCCTGTGCAATCCCTAACCCTTCCCCTGCACCTCACAGTGTGTCCCAGTCCACGGCAGTAAGGGCTGCTTAGGCCCAGAGGTGATCTGAGAGCTGCTTCCCATGGTCCATGGCCATGCCTGGACACTGGGGCTGAGGCTGTGCTGGCACAACCCCCAGATGGGCCTGGAGAGGGTGTTCAGTGCTCAGGGGTTCTTAGGTTGGTGTCCCTGCTCTGGCCTTGTGCAGAAGGGCCTGTCACAGGCTGATGGCCTCTAAGATGGACCTGGGAGTAGCCTAGCAGGGTATAATTTGAGGTCCCCCTCTGCATCCCTTCACGTGTGCTCAGAGGAGCTTCATCACACAACACTGCCCTGCTCCAAGACATCGGCAGAGAGGCTCTCACCACCCTCCCTCCTTGCACAGCACTGTCCAGCCACTCCTTTCACCTCCTCCTCTGCAACTCTTCCCTTTCATTTTCTTCTTTGAAGTGGAACTGTTAGCTGTTACCATGTTAAGCACTAGGAAGTGTAAAGAGGCATAGGGAATGCTGTCCATAAGGCACGCCGCAGCTGTGCCGTTTCCCTGCAGGGAATCCCACTGGGCTCCCAAGGATGCTGGGGCTGGCTCTGACCCCACTGGAGACTGAGGCACCTGGGACACCTCTTCTAGGTGCCCTGCAAGTGTGGTCAGCCTCTGCTGCAGGCACAGGGACCTGTCTGGGCAACAGCATATAACAACAACTGGCTGGAGTAGTAGCCAAGGAGTACTGTGATGGTGCTAACTGCTACAGGAGAACTAAAGAGCTTATGACAGGGCTGCCAACCAAGCTGCCTTTGTGTGA
Source organism: Galbula dea (assembly GCA_013399015.1). NCBI lineage: Eukaryota > Metazoa > Chordata > Aves > Piciformes > Galbulidae > Galbula > Galbula dea. The sequence continues at coordinate 465,364 of VWZX01002700.1, read as the reverse complement.
AACCAGACAGGAGCTCAGGAAGGCACAAAACCCCCCACCAGTTCCCCATATCTCTCACTGTACCAAGTCCAGCACAAACTGAGCAGTATTCTGATGGCCATGGGAGCAGGACCCACCCTGACCTCTCTCCCCAGCCCTTACACCATCTCTGACACACAGGCCTGCACAGCTCCAGTCAGACTTGCAGCAGGGAACCACAGAGCTGTAAAACAATTGGGAGAGGCTTCTGTGTTTGGGGACTGGGTTATTTTTCAGCTGGATCAGTCCCCAGCACTGGCCCACAGCTGCCATGTCTCCAGCCAGGGACAGGAACTCATTACACACTTAAACACCTACCCACAACAGCTTCCTCAAAGGCCAGATGCAAATGCTCCAACTTGTCAAATTCACATGTCAAAACACAGCTACCTGCATCCTTTGGCCAATCAACACTTCCTCAGTCATGTCAACAGCTTCCCTTCCTACCTGCAGTCCCACTCCATCCCCCTCCCCGTGCAGAGTGGGAGCCCCTACACCCAGCACAGCAGCAGGACTTGCTCAAGCAGTTCAGAAGTGTTCAGGATCCCCAAGCAAGCCAAGCTTGCCACTGGGACACCTTTCAAAGGGATCAGATTAGCACAGGTTGAGCTGCACCCCCAGAGCCAACCTTTGCCCGTGGACACTGCCTGACAGGATCTGGTTCCTTGTGCAAAGCTACAAAGTGCCAGCACAGCAGGAGGTGCTAAAGCAACAGTCACTTGCATGATTGCTCCCTCTTCCTCCAGGTTCTCTGCTAGACATCCCAAAAGCCCCCTTAGCGTGGATTTGGTCAAGTTAAGACTTGCCTTGCTACAGTTCAGAGAATCACAGGATGTTAGGGGTTGGAAGGGACCTCAGAGATCACTCAGCCCAACCCCCTGCCACAGCAGGGTTCCTTGTAGCAGAAACGTTGACTACACCTATGTGAGAGCACAGCCTGCTGAAGAGGGAAACCATTCCTCCTGGCAGCAGCTACAAGAGCTTTTGTCCCATCCCAAAACTCCCCTGTACGGGCCCCTGCTGAGGGCACAGGGAGAGGGAAGAAGTTCAACCGTGGACATGTAGTCTGGAGCCCAGGCCTTGGGCTGCTCAGGAGTTCATCCCTGCCCTCAGAGTGAAGCTGCACAGACACTGCCCAAGGTGCAGGTGGTCAGAGCCCTGCCAGCCACAGAGGAGGAAGCCATTGGGTACCCCACAGAGGAGAAGTGCCCACAGAGTCACTCTGCCAGAGCTGTCTGGCCACAGAGTAACATCTTAAACAGCTCCAACAACCCCCAGGTCAGGTCTTATGCCCTGTCTTGTCCAGCCCATCCCAAGAGAGCAGAGTAGCATCAGCTTGAAGAGGGCAGTGGCTGCCCCACAACACGGGACACTCATGCTGCCTGCTGTTACTGTACCAGGGGGTTACAGCAGCTATTATCCAGGACAACAAAGGGCCTGCCCAATTTGGCAGTGGGGAAAGCACATCCACATGGCTTTCCAGTTAAATAGCATGTCCCCACTCCCTATGGTCTCTGCTCTCCCCAGGGAGCATGCCCATGCCCAGCACAAGCTGCCCAGGCTGCCCTGCCACCTCCCAGTGGCTGAAGCAGTGGGAGGGGTGTGGTGGTTTCCCTGGCATGTTTACCAGCAGCACAGCTCAAGTTTCCCAGCTGCTGTTTACACCCACAGGGCTGTAAAGTAATTGGGGAAAGTAAATCGATTGCTATCTGATATTGAACACTGCAGCCAGGCACAACAAGGGGAGGGCAGCACATCAGCATCAAAAGGCACTAAGAGTTTCCTGAGGAAGATCAGTGGTGTCCAGGGTCAATAAGCTACATCCAAATTCATCCTTCCATGTACCAACAGACAGAATGAATACTCTTTGTGCTGCTCTACAAACAGTGGAAACTGCAGCATGCCCCTGTGCTGTTCCAAGGGATCCCTTCATGCCATCCAGCTCAGAGAGCATCAGAGATTTTGCTAGAAGGGAATCAATCACACAGTACCAGCAGGAAAAATGTCCCCGTTAATGCACTCATGGTCACAGGCTTGACTGTGAGAGCTCTAAAACAAGGTTATGGCTCTTAGAAACAAGGCAAATGAAAGCAACAAAGAGATCAGAAAACTTGAACTGGGGATGCTTTGGTGCAACTGAAAATGAACCTCAGTGAAGCCCCTGCAACCATAAACCAGGGACTTCTGATTGTGCAAACCCAGAAATCACACCTAACCTAAAGCAGGCTTCACAAGCAAAAGTCAGAGCAAGCTCATCTTGAACACCTGCCCTTCTCCCTCCACACAAGGCTGAAGCAAGTTCCAATGTTCCTTGCGTCTGTGCACAGAGACAAGCTACTGAGGGAACCAAGAGCACCCCAGCAGTTCTGTAGGAGAGAACATACCTCTGGCACTGCACAGCTGAGCAGGCAACCTGCCCTCATGGCTCAGAGCTCAAGCCCACAGCTTTCCAGCTGCTGACACCCCCCAGCACAGGGCTACAGCTCAGCAGGGTAGGAACCTGCTCTTGAAATGCTGCAGGTCATAGCCTATTGTATTTGAAACTCAGAGTGCTCTGCCAGTGAACTACCAGCCCCGTGGGCACTGGAGCAGGCACACAGCTCACCCTGCAGCACTGCAGCTATGGTTGCTTGTGACCAGCAGCCACACCCCAAAAAGTCAGGAGAACCAAAAAATATGGAAGTTTTGCTTAAGCTTCCAGCTTTGCAGCACTAGTCTCTTGCTGCTTATAGGATCTCCTAAGGCTTATTTAAGCAAGCTGTTAGGATTCCCAGCTGTGCTGTGGGTGATTGATTTTGGAGGGAGGGATGCCTGTTCAGAGTCTGCCTTGCATCAGTATTTTTAGAAAGCAGCTTGTTTCCAAATTAGCATCCTCCACATGACATCACCTGCTGCTCCTGGGGGCTTGGGCAATATCCAGTGGCACAGCTCCAGGCAGAAGAGCTGTGTTTTCAGAGCCTGGAGAGCCCTCCTGACCCCTGAACCAGCTGGGCACACTGTCAACTTCCAGAGAACCAGGTGTTGGCTTCTTGAAAGCCTAAACACAGGAGTCACCAAGGAAAACTAAACCCAGCACTACCTTAAGCAGCTCTTGCTCCAACTGCTGTGCTTACCTGCTCAGTGCCTGGCAGTGCTGCCAGGATCAGAGCCAAGGTATTTGGGGTCAGATTTAAGCATCATCATTGTTCCCAAGTGTGTCCAGCATGAAGGGCCCAACTGTTTGGTTGCCACTCTGATCCAGCACAGCCTGGTGATGTTCCCAATCACTCCACTGACTTCAAAGCCCTATTCAAGCCATTTTCACTTCTGTTGAATAATCTCAAAGGCTCCAAGCTACAGCCAGTTTGAAGGCAAGTTAAGGCTGCCCTCAGTTAGCAGGGCTCAGACTATCACTGCCCTGCTCCATGCATTCCTCCTTCCTCCATGGGAAGATCTGCAGCAACGACCTCATTTCCTCATGCATAAAGCAGCATGCTCTGAAATAATCTCTCCTGCTACAAGACCAGCTCATTTGCCTTCTGAATGAAACAGCCCAACAATCTTGCAGCAGATGAGAACCACCACCCACTGCATTGCTCCCTTGGAGAGCCTGGTTGCATGTCTTTGGGCTTGCATTTGCCACAGGGTCTCACAGATGGAAGGAGTTGCATTGAGACACAGATTTCAAGGGCAAAGGGAAGTGGAGCAGCCACATTCCAAGCAGCCTAACCTCTAGTTTGCTTCAGCTGAAGAACATTTCAGCCCTGAAACTACAATGAACCCCACAAAGTTTTATTTGTTAGAGAGCCCAAGTGAAAATGATCCCCAAGCACAGCTGCTACTGAAGACAATTCACTGATTTTATGGTTCACAACAATCACTTCAGACCCCATTTTTCTGCTAAACCAAAATGCTTCCAAGCCTCTACAGCCATGGCCACAGCACACAAGCCCTCCTCAAACCTGTAGCTGGAAAGCAAAGTGAAGTGACTGTCCATGGAAATGTTAGCAGTGGCTACCCTTGAGGGCTCTCCCTCCAAAATCTTACTAGCCATGATCTTGGAAAAGAGAAAACTCACCTCAGTGCTAGAGGAAAACAAGTGCCTGGCAGGGAAACACATTCTGCCCACAACCAGGCTGAGGAGTCAGGATGAGCTGTGTGTGGCTCTCCTGCCACTCCTCACTCTGTCAGTGTTCAGTCTAAACCCCCAACAGCAGCAGCATCCTGGAGTGAGCAGCTCAACCACCTCAGTCCAAACCTCTGTGGAGGCTGAGACCTGCAGAGGGACCAGCCCAGCAAAACCCTTCTGAAGCTCTCAGATAATCCAGAGGAACATTGTTAGCACTTCACTAGCTCCCCACAGCCCCCATCTCTGCTTCCTGTGCCTGCTGTTCCCTTCTAATCAGCTGGCACACGGGCCAGGCTACACTTGAGTCAGATGCCAGCATGGTGCAGGTGCCCCTCCCAAGCACCACCTCTGCATTACAGCCCAGACACCTCCAGTACTTCTGAAGGAGTTCAGTGGAGTCATTCAGCCTTACATTCCCCTTGCTATTGCCCTACTCCTGCTCAGCTTTTGGCCCCCAGCACAGTTCAGTAGGTAGAGCAGCAAGCCTGCAGCCTGCTTAGGCATGGCTGGAGTGCCAGCTGGGCTAGGGGGAGCACTGCTATGCTGCCACCTCTTGCTTCTCCCACCACACAACCACCTGAAGACAGACAGGCATTTCCAGCACAGACAACAAGCCCTGCAGCTCTTGCCCCCAACTCTCTCCATAAGCCATGGGGCACTCCCTCACACCAGCTCCCTGGACTTCCAGCCAGAAGCAAGAGCATTACAAGCACACCCAAGAGGCCCACTGAGGGAAGGTGGGGCTGCAGCACAGACCAAGGAGAGGTGAGGGGCAGCAGGCTCATGTCTTCTGCTGAAGCAGCTTGGGAGCATACCCTGAGACCCCGGCAGCAGCTATGGAAGATGACCAGATCTCACCTTAAGTTGTACCCAAGTGACTTCTCCTGACCTAAACAACTGTGGAAGTGACTATTTCCACTTAAGAGCAGCAACTCATCTGTGAGATGAGCACAGAGTGGAGATGCCCTTACTAAGGAGCACCATCCTTCCCACACAGCCACCCTGGCTTCCCTTGGGAGCATCCACCATCCAGCCCACACACATGCTCGACCCCTAGGCCAGCCCCCTGTTGGCACAGCCTGTGCCAGCTTTGCAGGCTACATCTCAGCTCCCTGCTTTGTTGTTACAGAAAGCAAGCAGTAACTTCATCATAGAATGGCCCAGGTTGGAAGGGACCCTAAAGATCATCTAGTTCCAACCCCCTGCCATGGGCAGGGATGCCACACACTAGCCCAGGGCCACATCCAGCCTGGCCTTGAACACTGCCAGGGATGGGGCCTCCACAACCTCTCTGGGCAACCTGTTCCAGTGCCTCACCACCCTTGGGGTAAAGAACCCCCTTCTAATCTCCAGCCTAAATTTCCCCTCCTTCAGCTTATATCCAAACTTCTCTGCTTTAAGAAAAACACCAACTTCCCCCTAAAGCTCCACCGCAATCCAGCCAGAGAAACAGTAGCTGCTGCTTTTTCACAGCTGCCTCCTCCTCAGCACTGAGCAGCAAGTGCTCCCACACTTGCAAGAGCTACAGTATCACAGACCTGGGCAAACAGGACTTTTGTTTCCCAGAGGGGAAACCACTTGCAAGTGTTGGCCAAGCAAGGTCAAGAAACAAGGGACTACTGCCCTGCTCTTCTTGACCACTGCCAAGTACAGCAAGTTCCTGCTCATTAGTCAAACAAACTGACATAGCTGAAGGAAAATGACCCCAAAGTCAGGGGAGTGTCTCAAATGTCACAAAGACACCCCCTCACCCCATGGCCAATGCACAGAGAGGCAAAGGGCTCTCCTTGAAGATCAGCTGTGTTCTTAACCCAAGAGGTTTCATTCAGAAACAAAACTCCAAATTATCTGTACAGCCACAGACTGACAGAATGCCATGATTTGGAAGGGACCCATCAGGCACAGAAGACAGACTAGGAGGTCTGTAGTTACCAGGGTCAACCTTGTTGCCCTTCTTGAACATAGGGACAATGTTTGCCAGCTTCCAGTCAGCTGGGACCTCCCTGTGTTCACAGAGAGTCATTGAAAGGCCTCATGATGACATCTGCCAACTCTTTTAAGTATCCTTGAATGGATCCCATCAGGCCTCACAGACGTGTAGGGATCTAGCTGGAGCAGCAAGTCCTGCCCAAGTTCAGGACTGGCTGGAGTTTAACAATCTCACAGCCATGGGTTGCTAGCTTGAGGCTCCAGGGCCCATGGGTGCTGAAGACTGAGGCAAAGGTTTGAAGAGCATTAAATGTCTGTGTTGCCAATGTCTGTTTGTGAGGTGACCATCCTCAGCAAACAACAGGCCAGCCTTGCTCTTGGTCAATCTTTTGCATTGTCCCCCACAGCACTGCCCAGATTCAACTCTGAACTCTTTGGCTTTGGCCACACATTTTCCCTCTACAGTAGCAAACAGCATCTCTGGAATCCTCCCACGTCTCCTGACCTTGCTTCCTCTGGCCATACCCTTTCTTTTCTTTTGCCTAATCTCCAGCAGAAGCTCCCTGCTCAGCCAAGCTGCCTTCTGCCTCGCCTGCTTGACTTCTGACACTTTGGAATCACTTGCTCCTGTGCTCTCAGGAGATGGTACTTAAAAACTGACCAGTTCTGATGGACCCTAGCACCTCCAAGAGTTTTTTCCCCAGGGACATTACTAACCAGTTCCCCAGGCTGCCTGAAGCCAGCTCTCCTTCTGTCCAGAGTTGGAAGTTTTGCTGGCAGTTTTCCTCTGACTGCTTTATAGTGCTGTGGCCAAGATGCCCACCTGTTGTGACTGCACTCATGAGACCATCCCTGTCAACAAGCAGCAAATCAAGGAGGGCAACTTTCCTCCTTGGTTCCCTTAGTACCTGTACCAAGAAGTCATTATCCAGCTGTTTTAGGAATCTTCTGGACCTATTTGTGCCAGCAGTGTGGTATCCCCAGCTGACACCTGGCAAGGTGAAGACCCCAGTAAGGACGAGGGTGGTTCATTTAAGAGGCATCCCTCAGTTCCTTAAATAATTCACCCATGTCATCGTCCTTGCTGGTGACCTGTAGCAGACTCCCACAAGCACATCTATTGTATTTGTTTGTCCCTTAGTCCTTATCCAGAGGCTCTCAACCTTACCATTGCCAACTGCAAGCTCCATGCACTCCAGCTCCTCTGTTACATACAACACTGCATCCCTGCCCATCTCCCCTGAAGAGCCTGGAACCCTCCATCAGGGCACAGCAGTCACCCTTCAAACCTTGGGGTGCCTTTTGATATTCTTCTCTGCCACTGGAGGGAGCAAAGAAAAATATTTCCTGTGCTCCTGATCCTTCAACCAATCATCCCAAGGCCCTGAAATCTCTTTTAATCACCCTTGGACTGCTTTTTGCTACTTCCTTGCTGCCAACTTGAAGAACCAAGAGGATAATGATCCAAGGGCTGCACCAGACCAAGGAGTTTCCTAAGTAATGTCTCCTACCGAGGCCCCAGGGAGGCAGCAGGCTTGCCTGTGGGCTGGGTCTGGTCAGAACGCTGGCCCCTCCATTCCCCTCAGAATGCAGTCACCTTAACAAATACTCTTCTTAAGACAGATGGTTGTGATGTGTGGGGCAGGCTGTCTTGCCCTGGGCAAACCCTCCATTCCAGAAGGGCCTTTGGTCACATCATCAGTTGTTTGTCCATCCAGTTCCAGGGCCTCCTGCCTGTTGTATAAAGGCAGCTGGAAAGGTGAGGCAGGCTGGGTAGGGATGTGCCTGCCACCTGGGGCTGTAACCTGCTTCCATCTTCCCCCTTCATCTAGGTCTCCTCTGGCTTGCTTGCATGAGGGTAGGAAATCCTTTGTTTCCTGTGCTGTGTCCTTCTGCTGTGTCTGTCCCAGGGATGATAGAGTGGCTCCACCAGTCTATCCCTCTCATTCCCTGATACTCCTTAGCCTTCCCACCTCCTCTCTGCAGCTGTGCCCCATGCTGAGCAGATCACCCACGTGTTCCCACCTCACCCAGGTATTCTCTGACTGCCACCCACCCTGGGAAAGGCTCTGGCACTCCCTGCAGCCTGAGCCCTGGGTGGCTGCATGTTTCTGTGGGAGTTCTGCTCAGAGTAAAGAGCCTGGTCTTCTGCCAGGTGGCAACCACAGCTAAGCTCCTTCTGAAAGGTTGACGTTCTCCAGCTGAAACTCACCTGCTGTGCAGACTGTGGTGCCACACTCCGGTCCCCCTCTCTCCTCAAGGGCCTTTGCTACAGGGGTGGTTGCCTCCCCCTGCCTACGCCCACACCTCCTCTGCCTCTCCTGCCAGAGTTGCCAGCTCCAGGTGGGCCGTCCTCTCCCCTGGCGCTTCCCTGCCTCAGGAAAAACCCTGCAGATGCAGGCCCACCGCCGGCCAAACGAGGTCTAACCGTCGGTAACAGTTCCAACCTGCCACCGTCACCGAGGCTCCGCCCGCGCCTCCCCAGCCCCTCCCGTGGGGGCTGCCGGCTGCAGGCAGGCTGCGTCCCCCGGCACCTCCCTGCCTCCGGAGAACCCTTCGTGCTCTCCAGTCGCTCCTGACTGAGCTGTGGCACTGAGTAACTGTGCTGGGCTGACTAGGGACTGCCCAGGCAGGTGGGAGGGCAAGGGTGGCAGTACTGCACCAGCAGGCACTTCTGATCAGACCTAGCTCCTACAGTGTGTGGGGAGAGCAGAAACAGCCAGGGGAGGCAAGGCCAAGGTCACCTCTTCACATGAGGGACCTCTGGGCTTTGCAAGCTACCAGAAGTTTGAGCACCTTGGAGATGCTACAGTTTGGAGCTCACAGCAATGTTTGAGTGGAGAAATGACAATAAGCACTTGCACACCAAAGCTTACACTGGCAAGGCAAAGCAGCTTGCTCTTGGCTTAAAAAGACATTTGTAGAAAGCCCCAAATTTAAGAGGCATGAAGCATCAGACAACACCCCCCAAGAATGCTGTGGTTTGCCAATATGGTATCTTGCACTGCTGACCTTCTGACCAGTTTGGTCATCTCTCTCATTTGGGTTCCAGCACACACTGCTCCAGTAGAGTTAGCCTTACAGTAAGGACACAGCAGATGCTCCAGACACTCCCAAAGCCATCTGCAGACCCTCACTTCTCACCACCCTCCCCAGAGTAATTTTCAGGAGTAGTGATAGCCAACTCCACCCTGCTCCACAGAAACATCCAGCAAGCTCTCCAGCTGTCGTGTGGGACATGGGCAGGTCTCCAACCCAGCTAACACAGGGCAGGAGCTTAACAGAACATTCTCTTCCTCTCCCAGCCCAAGATGTTAATTCATGGACAAGAATCAAGATCCCAAAACCCAACTGTCCTGCCTCAAGAAGTCACTGGGAAGAGAAAAGGCATGGTCCCAGAATGAAGAGGGCTGCAGCTCTGAGGGGTGGAGGTGCCTGACCCCATGGACAGGGCCTCTCACCCCTCACCTGCTAGCTCATTGCCCATTCAGTGGTGAAACACTTCCACAGAGGGGATGGAATGAAGGCAATGGTCCACGAGTCCAGTGTGCCTTAACCCTCTACCAGGATTTAGGTTGTGTTTATCCCCTCAACACCCTCACTAATGAAGGATAATGCTTAATTAGCTTAATACACCAAGAGATGTGAAGCAGCACAGCTAAAGAGAACCCAAATCCACAAAGCCCTGGGATCTTTGCTCATCATTCACACTCCTGCAGTCTACACCAAGACCAGGCTCTGAGGTCAAGGCCCTGCTGGAATCCAGCCATCACAAGTAGCACAGTCCCCAGCAGACTCCTAGGCAGCAGAACATGGACTACCAGTACCTGTCCTGCCAGCTTCTCTTAACACAGGTTGGGCAGAGACATCAACAGACTCCTGCTGCTGCTCGATCTTGTCCTGACCCCCCAGTAGGCCCTCTTGCCACCAGCACAACCAGGGCTGCAGAGCTCCCAAACCAGCCAAGTCTGCTTTCGTGAACCTACACAGGCAAGCCTGAAGATAGAGCTGTCTCCTCCCCACGACCACACACAACCATTCCCCAGCCACACAGCACCTCTGTGGCACAGAACAGTCAGCAGAGACTATCACAGAAGTGTCAGCATAACCATAAGCCCATGGCAGGTTTTTACAAGCATGGAAAGCTCTCCATGAGAGGAGCCCACTTTAGCTTTACAGGTCCCTGATCACCATTTCTTCCTGCTTGCCTTTGTCCAGGGGATGCAGAAATCACAGGCAAGCAAACCCAGGGTGGGGTGTCAATGTTGCCAAGGAGCCCATGTACCAGGCTAACAGCAAACCTGGTAGGCCTCATTGCATCACCCTGCAGCTTGTTTCCTACATGGCTCCATACCCCTCCTCTCCTCGGGATCCTTTCATTCACACAGCACCACGCTGGCTCTGACCCAGGCATGGGCCATGGTGGGCACAGGGCAGGAAGAGAGTCCCTGGCCCTGGCAGGGTGAGGATTCCCAGGAGAGGGCTGGCTGGGAGGCAGAGAACCTGTGCTGCTGTTTTTCCTGCCCCTGGAGAGGGCAGGAAAGCCCTGCCCATAGTCCCCCTACTCATCTGAGCCACACGGCAGCTCACCCTCTCCAGAGGGCTGTCAGGAGGAGCCTGATCCGTGCCACAGAGGCAGAGGATTTCTAGACAGCAGCCATTTCCATCACCCACTTCATCCTCCTGACCCAGAGAGCTTGTGCCTGCAGCAGCCTCCCCCAGGTGTGGCAAACAAAGCTCACCTGGCAACAGCAGTCCCAGCACCAGGGATTCTCTACTGGACTTGGCCTATGGAGTGGCTGCCAGTGCAGCAGCACAGCCCCAGTGCTCAGGGTAGCTCTAACACCATCAGCCAGGGGATTAGAGACAAGACTGATCTGTTAGCAGAACAGAAGAGAGAAAAGCAACTGAAGATACCTAGGGATCTGCATTCCAGAGGCTTTCAGAAACATCCCATTCAGAGTATTTCAGGAACAGCATCTCTTGCAGTCTCCATCCCTCCTTGCTTTTAAACATACTGTGGCAGTCTCACCAGTTCCCTCACTGAGGGGCTGGGAGTGTTACTGCTGACTGCACACTGAAGATTTTTGTCCAGGCCAGTTTTGGCTCTGCAGCCCTGAGAGTCTGCATTAGAAAGGCCTTGTGGAGAGCAAGAACTATGCAGGACATCCAAGACCACGCAGAGGCAGTGAAGGGAGCACTGGTCTGCAGTGGCTGCCCCAGCATTACTGTCACACAGCAGTGATCAGTGCCTCTCATGCCACTCTTGCTGCAAGGTTTGCTTAGCACTGAATGTAGGGCACACATGAATTTAGGACATAAATGTGAACCAGACATGAACTGGCCAGTGCCACCAGGTCACAGGCTGCTTCTCCTCCCCCTTCCCCACCAGGAGATGTTAAGCTGCTGCTGCTCTCAGAGTGGCATAGTGCAGAGTGTTTGGTGTTTAGAGGAGCCACTAATGTAAGGAAAGACTGAGAATCCTCCGTTTATCCACTGCTACTGTAGCTACACTTCTACCTACACTGATGGCATCAGTGATAATCTTCAAAGTCTTTATGAAAGCTAGTTTAATTAGGCAAGTCTGATTAGTCTCTCTCCAAGCTAGCAGTTTCTAGAGTATCCTGCAGAAGTTCTAGCAGCTAATTCTGCACTGCAGGAAGTATCCTTCCCATTTGCCACCACTTCACTTTATGCAATGCCACATCACAGATGGCAGATGCTTTTAACTTGCTTCTCTGCCACCACAGAAGTTCAGGGAATCTTAACACACCTCCTCAAAACTGCACCCAGAAAACACATGGCTAGAAAGGATGCAGCACCACTTGGTGAACCAAGGCTGTTCTTGTCCATCTCAGACTTCGTATTTAGGATATGCTGACTGCTACAGCACAAACCCAGGTTATTCCCAAGGGCTTGCTGACATGCCAAAGGAGACAAGCTTTCAACATACAGGCAGTAAGCTGCATCTTGAGCACAGAAGTGCAACCACCCAACTGTGCTTGGCCTCTCAAAGGGGGATATGTCCATCCACCACGGTACAAAGGGCACAGTTTTTCTGCAGCACTTCCCCACATACCTCCCTTCCAGCTCTGTGACCAGCAAAGCCACCTCACATTTTGTCCAAGACCTTTTTTAACAGCTGCAGGACCACAAAGAGCTTCAGTAGAGCAGAACCACACCTAAAGCTTTTGGGCAACCAAGTCCACTGGCTCTTAGTTCGGTCCACGGTTGCTTGGGGAACAGCAGGAAGAGTTAGAGGCAACACTGGCACGTTCCCACCAGCAGACAGCCATGGAAACAGTGAGGACTGCTTACCACTGCTTTAAGTGTGCCATTTAAACACTGTTCACAGAAGAGCTGGACAAGAGGGTGCTGAAAACACTGCTGGCAGCCAGCAGCTTGTCAACACAGGCTGTGATAACAGAAACAGGGCTGCACTGGTGTCAGCAATAGCCCAGCTTGCCCTGTATAAACAAGGCTCCCTGGGGATCTCTTCATCCTCAACAACAGAAGCAGCTAGCATTTCTCTAGACTACCTAGAAGATCTAGACATTGCCACCATTGCTGCCGAAAAACCTCAAGGCAAAAGAATTAACTTCTCCATCGCTTTAACCAGCAGCAAGATTTCCCTCAGCTTTGGGTTTACCTGATCCAGGCAGGAAACTGCTGGCATCTGCTATTCCCTCTGCTTACTGGAGGGGATCTCAGCTCCTTCAGGCAATGCAGGCACACAGCAGTGCCACCAGGAGCAGCAGAGGTGCTTTTGCCCTGAGCCCTCCCACACCCAGACGACTAGAAATTCTTTGTAAGCTAAAAACAAACCACACCCCATAGCCAGAGGGCCAGGGAAAGCACATGTGTCAGCAGATGGGAAGACAACACGAGGCAGCCTCTGCTGTGGGAGACGGGGAAGGCATGGGGGGAAGGCACCAGGCTGAACACACATCTCCTCATGCTCACCCAGCCTATGACAAAAACCTAACCCTTAGTCAAGGCTGTCTTTCCACTCAGACATCTTCTGTCAGGCAGCCAGCACCCAAGATTTACATCTTCAAAGCTACAATCATCAAGAGGTTTTAATAGTTAGCTTCAATTGAAGCCATTTCCTCCCTTAAGTATGTACAAGCCAAGATGTGGCAACATTATGCTAATACTGAAGAATCAAAGTCAGAATTGCTGGGAAACTTCTGTTTGCAGAGGCACAGGACAAGCTTTGCATGGCAGAGAAGGCTGCTCCATATTCTAATTCACACTGGAACAGGGCATCAGTCAGAAGATGAAAAACCCCACATGAACAGCCAGAGAAGGCTGCACCAGGTCACTCCCTCTCTCTTCATTAGCATTAAATAAGTGATGAGCTGTTGCACCAACCGGAGCAGACAAGGCTGCAAACCTCCTGGCTGATCTGAAGAGGCCAGGTGAGTCCTTAGAGTCAGAGCAGGCGATTAAGCAAATATTCCAACCTCCTAATCCTTTTGGGTAGGGTGCTAGAAAGCTTTGGAAAGCACAGCTGTTAGCATAGCTTGGGTTTCTGAACCAGCCCATGCACACTGCAAAGCTGAGCTGGCTCTCTTCTCCCTCACCAACTAGAGAGGTACCCAGGGAACAGCAGGGCCTGGCCCCAGTGCTCTCCTAGAGGCCAGGAGGCCCCAGCTTCGATTTCTGAAGAATTCCAACTATCAGAAGCACTCCCAGAACAATGGTCCCTTCTCCCACCCTCCCCAGGGAGGGGGCATCTGGAGTAAACCCAGCACTTTCTGGAATACTTCTTTTTGGGAACCAAGCAGGACACGGACAAAGGAGCCACTGTGCAGGCTCCAGCTCTGAAAAAGCACAACAAATCCCAAGTGTGAACTGAGTCTTCTCCAGGCACAGCTGAGGCTCCAAGATCTGTGACCTAAATAGCTTCAAGCCACCAACACATCTTCATCTTTACAGCTCAGTTTGCTTTCCCCAGGGGCTCCAGACACCATCTTCCCCTTTCAGAGTCCTGAGGAGTCCTGTCATCTTTCAAGTTAAGGAGCCAGAGAAGCACTTTGCAGTCGCAAACAGGGGCAGCAAAAGGTCTGAATTCATGCATGCAGTACCTGTTTGCCCACATCCATCTTCCCCTGGCCCTCCAGCTTGCAGAACTTGCCATGAGGGTACTCTGAAGATCTGAGACTATTAACTAGGAAAGGGACACAAGGGAGAGTCCTAGCACATCCATTTAACAGATTCAGTTTCTAGGCAACAAACCTAAAGGCACTGCCTGAGTTGTGCTCTTCTCATGCCATTATCTGCCAGGCCACTCTCAGGACCTGCTCCTTTCTGATCCTCAGGCCTTGAACTCAGTATTGGACACCATGACTCCCTGGCCTTCCAAGGAGGGTTAGCAGCAGAACCTAGCCACAGTATTAAGTGTCACTTGGAGCATCCCCTGCTGCTTCCAGGAACCTGCTCAGCTGCAGAACAGACTTCACCTTCCTGCCTTGAAAGCCATGCATCAGAAGACTTCTTGGTTTACTCTCCCACCTTGCTGTATTTATTCCTGTTTCCAAGTGAGTGACCTCCTCTCCCTCCACTCCTTCCAGCTTAGCAGTTGTACAGCTCCAGCTATAAACACCATCCAAATCCAACTCAAATCCTAGGGTTGCTCTGTAGAACATTCCAAAAGGCTTCCTCCCAGCACTCCACCTGTAAGCACCAGCCACCAACAAGCAGATGAAGCAGAGCTTTCAGCACTGGCACTTTTGCTTTTCCTGCTCTGTTGCATGACACTGAGCAGCAGAGCTGAGTCTAACAGGGTGGGAAGGAGTTCACTTCTGATTTAGAGTGGCCTGAAGAAGGAGGTGAGAAGGATCTTGAGTCAGACTGCTTAAGTTACTGAAGCAACAGCCAGTTTACCAGAGGTGTTTTTGGAAGAAGCCACTCCTTCCTGAAGCACAGCTATCTGACCTTCCTGAAAAGCAGCACCCACTGTCTCCCAGAGCTGCCTAGGCTTCCAGGAGAGACTGCTGAAAGACATATCACCCAGCCCAAAGAGCTGGAAACAAGTGTCATGAGCAGGCTCTCCATGGTGGCTTGTTCAGCTCTGGAGAGTGGCCTCAAAAGCAGCCAATCCACAGTGCTGCCTTTGCCTGTTCCTCTGCAGCCTTCCCTCCTAGCACACAAACCAGTTTCCCAGTGTCTTGGACATCTGCACTCCTAGCAGGCAGCACAAAGATCACTGGGGTTTTTGGATTGCAAAGTCCCTACTCCAAACAAGCACAGAAGCTCTCTGTCAGAGTAACTGAAATAGCAACTAAAGTGGTGCCATGGAAAAATGCAGATCTGCTGGAGCCAGCTTGACAAAAGCCAGCCAGCCAGGTACCCACCCTCATGGAGCAGCTATGGGGGGAACAGCTCTGCTTTGCTGCCACAACCTTACCAATCTAAGGCTCCAGAAGGGCAAGAGACTGCTAACCATGTCTGTGCCCATCTCTTCCCTTCCTCCCCACCCCCTACCCAAAGGCCAAACATTCAGGCAGCTGTTAGAGCACTGAGGTAAAGACCACTCCAGAGCATACAGGCCAAGAAGTTCCTCCTGCAAGGGCAGGATGGAGCCAACAAGCTAGACAATCTGGTCCTTGCAAAGACTAAGGACACACAGCTAAGGACAGAATGGTTTTGGAGAGAACCAGCTCAGACTTTCCAAACAGCTCCTGGGAATGAGAAGTCAAGCTCCCAGCAGGGTTTGGAGGTGGCCTGACCTCACTCCCACACACACACCAAGGCAAGTATGCTGTCCCCAGCTCAGGGAAGAGCTCCCACCTCCCCATTTCTGACACTCCCAGCCAGAGCAGACACTTTGACTGCCCAAGGCTGGAGTTATTTCTCCACTTGGCCACCTCCCCACACTTGGCCAGGGAACAGCTTGAGGCTTGGAATGAATTATTGCATTCAAGGAGCCACTCCTTGCCAGGCCAGTTGTCCAACACAGAGAGAGGCTGCAGGATGAAATTCTCAGTAACAGCAGCTCACCCTTCCAGCTGAAATGCCAACCTTTCCCTGCAGGGCTCTCCAGGGCAGCCACAACTGCCATGTTTAGCTCAAAGGGATTGCTGAGATCAGAGCCACACTGGCTACCCAGCACAGACTGACACCAGCACAGCCACACAGGGGTTAGCCCAGCAAGTGCTTTCACCTTAGGTGGCCTTGCACAAGAGCCACCAGACAGAAATAACCAAACCCTGGTCATGCAGACACAAACCTAGAGCAGCATTTGTGGGGCACAGTTAAGTCTGGAGTCAAGGAGAGCTTCTGCAGCAGGAGGTCTTCAGCCATCCAGGGGTTCACTTACCAGGAGGTAATAGTGCCTCCAAGAGAGGGCCTCAGCTGGGAGGAACACTGCTCTGCCCTCCTCACTTCACTGCATCCAAGCACAGCCCCTCACCATGTACACACAGCAGTGGTCCCAACATCCCCTGGGAGGGAGCAGGGCACTGGTGTGGCCTTGGGGTCACTCCTGGTGCCTGGAAACCCAACCAAAACACTCAGGGTGTTCATGTACCAGGATCACACCTTTGGAGGAGGAGACACCCAGCCAAGTTTCCTGGACCTAGACCATGTCAGAAAAGCTAAGAGTATGAGATACTGACTGATTACACTCCATAATCACAGTAAGCAACTGAACACCACAAAGGTGCCTCCCTCAAGAGAGGAAAGCTGCTCTGTAGTCTCAGCCAGGGCTCAGATGAAGGTCAGTGGAATGGGAGGACTCTTCCAGAGGTCTCCTCTGCGTGGCTTCTGGCAGCCCAGCAGGAGGAACACAAACTGCTGCCAGCAAGAGACTGATACAAGCAGGGGGAAGTGGTGTCAAGAAGCTGGAAAAAGGCAGTGCTGAAACTGCTGCCATTGCAGCACAGGTTAATGGAGCTCCAGAGTGCAGGCTGCAGAGATTCATTTTCCCCCTTGCTGTAGCTAGAGAAACAGCTATGTTCTCAGCTGCAACTACATGACAAGAGGAACATCTCCTTTATCTCCTAACAGCCTTTAAAAGGCTAAAACCAACCAGAAGTGCTTGTGAAGACAAATGGTCCTGAGGCAGGTGAAGAGGTGGGGCAGCCCCAAACAAGGGCCTGGAACTTCCAAGTGTCATTTGTATTGTCTTCCCATCACACACACCCTGGGAAGAGCTGGAAGCTCTCCTGCTTGCTCCAGCTCTGACGGTGCATTAACCCCAAGTCAGAGGGGACTGGTATGATCCCAGAAACAACTGGGGCCCTGCAGCCAGCCACATGAAGAGCTGCCTCTGGGCTCCCCCACACCCCACCTGCTCCAGCCACCATCTGAGCAGTGGGCTGGAGGCAGCTGGCTGCAGGAGGATTAGCCTCTTGCTGACTTCCAGGAAGGCAGGCAAAGAAAGAGTGGTTAGGACAGCCCTTCACACACACATGTGCTAGGGCTACTGTCTGCAGCACAAGCACCACACAAGAATGAAGCCAGCCTTCAGAGAGGGATGTGAAGCTGCCCTGTTGCTATTGCTGTCCCAGACACTCAGAAGACAGAATGCCTATGAGCTGACAGTGGACAAGCTTTAGACCAACAAGCCAAAGTCCTGAGGTTGTGAAAACGACTTTTCATTAAAGCAGTGGTAGGAAAAAACCCCAACCTTCTTTCAGCAACAGATTCATTCTTCTAGCTGTAACCAAGAGGCACAGTACAGCTGAGGAAACAAACAGTAACAGGCTATTTTGGATACTGTTTTGTAAACAGATGCATGGCCAGTTATCTCAGGGAGGGAACACTCACGAGTAGGCTTCAAGAGGGAGTAGAGCACTCCAGGCTTATTTAACTGGGAGCTTTCAGCAGCTTGCATCATCTCCAGCAGTAAATTTCCATGAGTCTGCAGCGTCAGCAGCTTATGCTGCAAGACACCTGGAAGGCTTTGTGAAGTGCCATCTCCCAGCACCACGGGACTAAGACACCAACCATGAGGTCAGTTAGAGGAGGTATTTCTACGGCTAACTGTTAATTAGATGAATTGTCAAGAGATCTGACTCAATGGCTACAGAGCCTGGTGCAAGCTGGGCCTCCTGCTCCCTGGAGCAGAGATGCCTTATCCTTGGAGAAGGGGTGTAACAGAAGTGAGTCACCTTGCACACACAGCAGGCCACCACTCTGACACAACTCATGCACAGCCTGCTGATTTCAGTAGGATTGGTCAGCTCTGGCAGGCTTCACACCAGGGAGTCACTACTGGAAGGGCTTCAGAAAGCTGCACACAGCTCACTCAGGCACCAAAAGCAAGAGGTGAAAATAAGGAATTGGAGCAAGATTCAAGGCAGCATCTTCTGCACAAGTTAACAGAGCAAGCATTAGTGTGTCTGAGACCCACAGGCAGAGGACCATGAATGAGACCTCTGAGATCAAAGGAAACACTGGACGCAGAGGCACAGTACTAGCTGGGCAGCACAACAGAGCCTGTAACTCAAGCTGTGGTCATGCTGCCCTCCCTGCAACACTAGTGTTACAGTAACAGAGCTCAATGCTGGGAACAGAAAATGCAGGGCCAGAGAAGCATGCCAGAAAGCCAAAGCCCTTTTCCCCCCACCTTCACCTGCCAGCAGCTGAGTGTTGCCCACCACCCTCGGTGCTGAGCTGGGGCTGCTGCCCAGGACACCAGGGCACAGCACTGGGAGCTGCTGGGCTCAGCTTTACATGGGGCCCTGTGGGGTCTGAGGTTTATTAACAGTCAGCTAACGAAGTAGAGGACATTAAGATCCACATAGTTTGTGGTCTCTCCAGGTGAGGAAAGCAAGCCTAGGGCAATTTGCAGTACAAATATTACTATTCTGTTAATTTAAGCAGCACCTTTCCTGAGAGCCAGGGCTGTATGGAACAAACACAGCACACCCCCAGAACCACTGACAGGACACATGTCTGTGGCACAGCAGTCTCTCTCCCCCAGGACTATTCAGTTTGAGACACTTTTCAAAGTGCTTTCCCTTCAGAATTAAGGGAGAGAGTTCACATGGTCTAGCAGTGCAGGAGGAATGGCTAGACACAGCCACTGCAGGTTTCTGAGTGAGCTGCTAACTTCTGCACAGGAGCACCACCCCTGCCCAGTGAGATGTGTTTGCACACACCCCATCTCAGGAATGGTCAAGAGTGCACTGGGAAGCTGAGTACCACCATCCAAACGAAACCCACCCTTCAACTGACTGGCTTAGAGCTCCAGCCTGCTCTTTCTCTAGACTTGCTTCTACAGAGATCTCGAAGTATGGGCATGATCCAAGGGAACTTGAACACAGCCTGAACTCCCCCAAAGACTGGAAGCCTTGCTACACCAGAGTGCTACTTGTTTCATCAGAAAGTTGCATTCTAGGATGTTCTGTCCTTTTCCTGCCCAGCCAGATTACAGTTGCAGCCCCTCCTCATTACCACCTATAGCACTCTGAACAGAGAGAAGCACAGCAGCATTTAAAGCTAGACATGGGTTGCAGGAAGCAAATGATCTTGCAGCTCCTGACTCCAGGATGTTATCAGAGAATGCTCTCAGGAATCTAAGGAGAGCATTGCTTTATGGTTTAATCCAGCAGTCCCTGCCAGAACAAATCTGCTTTAGGCTTTGGTTCTTGCACATTAGACGCAAGAAGCTTCAAAACATTAAAGTTGGTTGGAGCTTCCCTTAGATTTCAGCATGCACAATGCAAATCCTCTGTGCATTAGCATCAGCAGAGTCATCAGCTTCCACCAGGTATGCATGTGAGAGCAATGCAGTCCAAGGAGCAGTAGCATGGAGCTGTGATTGCTTCTGAAGTGGCTGTAAGTCTGGCTGTCAGTCAGACTCCAGCCCATGCTGTCCCACTGCCATTCTGTGGTCAGCCCCTTAGCAGAGGGAGTTTGACTTGCCGGCTCTCAGAAGGTGCCAGGGAACAAGAAAACCTGAACCCAAGATCCAAACAAGGCACAACTCAGAACAATGGAGGGAGATTACACTCCAAAACCCCAGAACCACAGCTAGGCATAGGTTTCCCTACATAAGTCAACCCAGTTGTGCCCCCTCCCAGTGCCAGTGAGTGCTGCAGACTGCAGCCTAACGAGGTGAGAAGCAAACACTTGCTGCCTCTCAAGGCAAGAAATCCTGCCACAACCTCCACACACAGAGTGAAGCCAACTGGACTAAGGAGCATGTGCAGAGCTGGAACCACAGCACCTGAGCTCAGTACTTTCATCTCAGCATCCTTCAGAACAGTGGCCCAGGTTTTCATGCCCTGGTACCTGCCAGGCTACTAAGTACCAGTTCAGATGTGCTGTTAAGCATCCTGCTTTGTCAATACAAGAACAATTAAGCCTCCTCATCAGAGACTCCTAGGTATTAAGGAAACTCACTTGTTTTATCAATGAGACTTCACCATAAAGCCAGCTAAGAAATTGGTTCATAAATCTCACCCAGAGAGGAAAAAGGAACTCTGATACTAGAACATGCAGAAGCTGGCAGAGTCCAGAGTTCCCATATGCCAAACTCCCCCTTCAGCAGGTGCTGCTGCCCCATTTCCTTCCTGCATTTATGCCTGTAGCTATGTGAAAAGCCTAGATCTGATCTTCACCACTTAGAGATGCAGAAAAACAGCAGCCAAAGGATCAGCCCATGGAGCTGCAATCTGCAGTCAGAGCTTCCCAGAAGGAGACTCCCCCAGCAGCCTGCCAGCCCTGCTCACTGGGCCTCCACACATTGCATAAGACAAACTCCAAGTGCAGGCAGCCAGAAGCAGCCACACTCAGTCAAGAGCAGTGCTGAGTTTGGCATCAGTCAGCTGTGGCATGGATGAACAGGCTCAGAGAGCCTCAGCACAAGAGGCCAACCAAAGAGCTTCCACTGTCCCCTCAAATCAGGAAGGTTGGAGGGAACCTGAAGCCAGCTGTGTGGAGAGAGCAGCCAATACATGGCCAGAGGTCTGTCCATATCCCAGCACAGAGTGCACAGTATTTCCTAAGCCAGCCCAGCCCAGCTTCCTTCTGCATACATTCACCCTCCACAGAAACCTGGGAAGGGCTTGAGCCTGAGCTGTGGCTTCTGGGGACACTTACTGCAGGAGTTGACACTGCCTCTGGGGCCAGCTCTGCAGGTTTTCAAGCTTAGCAGCTACACACAAGCCTCCTGCAATCTAGGATCTAGGCACCAGCCAGTCATAACACTGGTGAAGCTAAACTGACAGTTTAGCTTTCAGCACCAGGAGGAGTTCAGAACAAGAGATGCATCTGACAGGAGTACCTAGCTATGCTTCCCTTCTAGCTTTAAAGTTTCTCAGTGCTGCACAAACCACAGGGGCTCAACTTTGCCAAAAATATGCAAACACCACTGACACAGGAGTGATTCACATCCTTGAAGTGTGTCACTGCCAGCTACACAAGGAGATCTCTAGACTGAATGCATACAAGTGCTATCCTTGTCCACTTTGTTTGCCCTGCAGAGGACACCACACCAGTAAGCAGTGCTCAGGGCAAGTGAAAGGAGCCCTGGCAAGCACAGACCTTGGTTCACTGAGGCACCTTCCTTCTGCTGAGAGGTTAGAAAAGAATGGACAAGACAAAGAGCAAAGCAAAGGATTCCACTATCTTTTTGCCACTCCTTGACCAGCAGTCACTAAGAAAAGAGACCCCAATAAAGAAGTCCTGCTCTGTTGTTCTGAAGCACGGCAGCTTAGCTAGGTGGAACCTGGGGCTTCCAAGGCATCCTTTCAGGAACTTCACTTTTAGCCATCTACTTCAGAGCACCTGCCAGCTGGAGCATCTGCTGTTCTCTGTAACAGTGTGCCTTCAGCATAATCCTATGTCCCTGGCCTCCACCTCTGGGTGATGTTTGCAGCAGCTCTGTTTACCTTTCAGCAGCTATCCATGGCCCTTGCTGCTACAGGATCAGGCAGCTCTAGTTTCCAAGTCTTTATCAGAGATCACACAGCTTGATTTGCCTCTCCAGGTCCTGGCTTGCAGCATGCAATCTTTTGCCTTCCAATCTGAACAAGCACTTGGTGTCACAACCCTTAACCAACTGCTGCTGAAAGAAGGCCTGGAACTGGAAAGATGCCCAAACAAATTGTAGCAATTTTCCCTACCTTATCTTGCAGGCAGGAACATCACTTCCCTTAGCATCTGACACTCTGCAGTTACTCTGCAACAATTGCCACTGCTCGCTCCTGCTTCCCTTTTAAGTTTGGATACTGCTTCCCATGCTGGAAGTGACCATCTTCCAGAAAGGGATCTTCTAAAATCCTCTTTGAATGACAGGTTTGTGCCCTGAAGTCTAAATTTGAGAGAACTCAGCAGAACACATTCATTCCCAGAGAATTAGGTTTATATCCTCCTTCCCATCCTCAGGCACTCAGCCTGCCTGGGCTAACACCTCAGCTTTTCCTCCTGTAGGTGCATCATGATGTCAGCCAAGTCTGAGGGAGTGCAGAGACCTGCAAACACTGAGGGAAAGGGTTTGGCCTGGGGGAAGAGGATGTCAGACAGTGCCACTGCAAGGCTACAGCACCTGCACTGAGGTCCAAGGTGGTCAGCGTGGCCCTGCTGATGGAAGGAGGTAAGAGGCTGCAGACCAGGAGCAAGGAGACCTGATGCACTGGCCTCTGCAGAGAGGAGGGGAACTCTGCCTCTCTTCCTGACTTCTTGCTCCCCAAATAACTCTACAATGACCTATTTCCCTTTGGAAAGGCCAAGCAGAAAGCAGCACCCAGAGACTGGTCACTCAAGAGAGCTGCCCCTGTTCAGCCCATGCCAGAGCTGGATGACATCATTCCTCCCCAGCAAGGTACCTGTTAAAAGCAGTGGGGAAGGGAGAAGGGCTTCCAGGCTCCCCCACAGAGAAACATTACTTCAGTCAGGTTCTTCTTATTCTTGCAAGTCAGGGGTACAAAAGCAGCACCTTCTACCAAGCACTACCTAGAATGGGCTATCCAGAGCCCACAGCAGAAATCATATGGTGGTCAGATTATCTGATGTATACCTGGCCTTCCAGTCTGCCAAAAGTCACCACTGGCATAAGAAAAGAGCAACTGAGAGCATCAGACCATGGACTCATCCACAGAACTACCCCCAGTTAACCCTCTAGAGCACAGACAAGTTTAGGGAATAAACTCCATGCAGAGTCTTACTCTGAAAGAAGCCACTTCACAGCAACTTGCTCATGGAAGAAAGGAATCTGCTGGGGTTAACTGTTTGGACAAGCCCATGAGTAAGGACAGAAGGACCAGTTTCCTTCTAGGAAGCATTCATAGCCTTTAATGGAAATCTCAAAATACTCTGGAAGTAGCTGTTTTGCTGTAGGAAGGGAAACTTCACCTTCCCCTCCTCATAAAGGAGGTAGCTTTCTATACACTGAAAACTGAAAGCATGCTAAAAATAGAGCTAGACTTCTAAAGCATGTGTAATTTGGAGATGAGCTTTTAACTCCCTTCCTGAATGACATCTGCCTGCAAACTGGAGCCCTAAATTCCCATCTTAGACCTTTACCCATTCATTTGCTTCTCTGTAGTAACAGCAGTGCTACAAGTTTGAGACAAGTAACCTTGGTGTGGGTTGCTCCAGAGCCATGGTGGCAATCAGGAGCGATGTGGCTAGTGTCAGGAGAGAACTAAAACACATCCTACCCTCTACAGTTTGTAACCAGTGTTGGTTAAAAAGCAGGTTTGAGCATTCTTGGCCAGAGAGTTAGCTGCTTTAAGATCAACAGCACTACAAATGAACAGGATTCTAATGCAATTGGCCTTTCAGACACATTTCCCCCCTAAACAGGACGTTTCTCAGGGGCTCCAGGGAACAGACATGGTGAAAATCACATTGTCTTCATGCTAGGAGCTGCTCTAGCCTTTCATCTCAAAAGGCCAGCAACTCAGAGGATACATGAGAAAAAGAGGAGTCTGTCAGCAAAGCTGCTGGGAACCTGTTTTGATCCTCTCAGGAAGACAGCCAGAAACTTCTCTCACCCCAAAAAAGTCAACTTGTTTCAGCTTCCATAGTACATGACACTTCACCCCCTTTGTCTGCACACAAGGCTGCTTAAAACAAGCGAAGTATGAAGGAGAAGATGCACTGCTGTGCTTGCCAAGCCAAGTGCCAGCCCTAACAGATCACAACCCAGAGCAGCTGCAGGTCCAGCGCCCAGGGTCCCTGCTGAGCAGCAGGGGTCAGCACCCGGCAGTGAGAGGAGCCCAATCTCAGTCCAGACACACCCCACCCAGGGGAAATGTGCATGCCCCTGCCCAACAGAACCGAAAAAGTTAAAGATAAGATGCTTCTGTGATAGCTGTGACAAAGCCCCTTTATCCAAAAGGATAAACAGTTGGAAAGCAATAGCTACCTGCTGGCCAGGTCAGGCAGAAGACTGTCTTGCCTCCCATTAATCAGATGGGTTAATATCTGAGTAGGCTGGGACAGCTCAAGGCACAG
This sequence comes from Galbula dea, assembly GCA_013399015.1. Classification (NCBI taxonomy): domain Eukaryota; kingdom Metazoa; phylum Chordata; class Aves; order Piciformes; family Galbulidae; genus Galbula; species Galbula dea. The sequence continues at coordinate 440,892 of VWZX01002700.1, read as the reverse complement.
CATCAAGCACACTGTGTCCTCTCTCAGGCAGACCCCATGCAGCAAATGGGTAAAGGTGAGGATAAATGGCTGGAAGAGACCACACAGAACATCCCTCACAGGCAGCTCTTGTGGTGCCAAGGCATGGCATCTCAGCAAACAAGAAGGAAATTCCCAGCTTTTGGGCAAAGTGCAGAATTAGTCATGAAACAGCCCAGTTCTCTGCTACGCTACCATCTCCACTGAGCTCACACAAGTCCAATCCTGTTGGCTTTCACTATCTCATTGCATAGCTCTCAGCAGCCCAGTTACCCCATTATGTGCTTAACTATTCCCACAGTGGAAACAGCTGTCAGAGAAGTGCTGGAAAGGCAAAAGACTCCCCAAAAGTTCCTGAAACTGCCACCCTAGTGATATGTCAGCTTTTCTGTCTCATGCCAGAGGTACTGAGACAAGCTCAGTATTACCTTTTATCCAGCACCCAGCCCAGCAGGCTGTACCTGGAACACAGCCTAGTGGGTACTTGGGTTTTTAGCATCACAACTGTTTGTTGCCAGGGCTCAGGGGAAGCAGCACAGCAATAGCTGCAGACCTTGGGCTGCCTGCCCTTTATTTATTTGAAGCAAATGAGCTCAGTGGCAGACACCAGTGAAGGCAGTTTCAGGGAGTGGCTACATTACACCTCTTCTGCCATCACTACTGAGGCAGCTGTAATTCAGGCTCATTTAAAAACTGTCTTCCCATCAACCTATTGAGCTGGTCTGCTTTCCCCTCCCAGCTCCTGCTTACTGGGGTGGATGGGGTGAGGTGGAACAGTAATAACTGCCTCCTAGCCACTTTTCAGCAGTGCCACAGCTTGTGACATCACTGCTGTCTCCATGGTGACAGCAACACAACTGAATCTGAACCAGAGGAGGCCAATTAGAACAAGAAGGCTCTTTTGTGACTGGAATCATAGTAATTGACAGAAAGAAGAGCAGCTGTAATAAAGAACATAATTCCAACAATAAAAATGTTGCTCTTAGTCTGCCAGGTGAACCTAAAAGCCTCAAACCAAGGCTAAGTATAAAAGAGCCCTTCTAGGCTGGAAATCCCATGACATCACTGCCTTCTTTCCCAGCTCACTGAGCACATCCTGAACCAGAGAGATAATTTTTCCTCTCCCCTCACATCAAGCTCTCCTTTCCACTGCAGCCTGCCAATGGCTTTAGGAAGCTTCTCAGCCCATCATGCTCAAGCAAAGCCTCCCAAGTGCCTTTCAACTTGCTGCAGTTAGCATACCCCTCTGTGGGGACAACACAGAAACCAACCCAGGGCCCCCAAGCCACAAGGGCTCGTGCCAGCCAAGGCTCTACCTCTGTGGATGGAGCACATTCAGGATTTGAAACAGATGATATGAACAAGATCTGGACCCTGTAGGTATCTGAACTGTGTTGTTTTCAACCTCCAAATCAATGAGGGACATAGAGGAGGAATCTGCCAGAATCAGTTAAATCGTTATGGTGCTGCTGGAGCCATGTTAAGGCAAATCTGACACTGACTGATCTCCACTCTCCACCTGGCAGTGCATGGTAATCAGGAAGCACTTGCTGCAGGGCCAGAGATAAGGCAACTGCTGCATTGCTCTAGTGTGGCCTGGAGCAACACAAAGCTAGCAGGAAGTCTCCAGGGCAGAGCAGCCATTCACAGAATGCCATAAGCAGGCTTTAAGCCTTGGGCACCTCTACTTTGCCTATAGATTCATCCCATTAAATACCAGCTACACCCATGTGTACATTTACAGCATTTTTCTTTTCTCAAACAAACCTAAGAGCCTAAGCAGTCCATAAATAAGCTTAGGTTACCCTTTCTAAGAAAGCAAACCTGAAGGTGTAAGCCAGAGCATGAAGTCAGGTCACCTGGACTGAGGAGAGCTGCACCCAACACAGCAGCTCCAAGCAGTGATATTGGGCACGTTCCTGACTCCAGTGAGCAGACCTATTCTGCTCTTCTCCTGCAATCCAGTGGGAAAGAGAGGCCTGTCCCTCCTAGAAAGGGAAGCAGAGCACACTGGTCCCTAGTATTGGTGAGCTCATGGCTTGTGGAGGCTGGGCAGTAACAGGGTAACAGCTGGCTAAAACTGAGGCAGCTTTAAAAAGTGATGCTCAACACCACAACAAATACCATAAAATAGATGAGGTACTTTCAACAACTGCAGCAGCAGCAGTTCCCAGGCACAATCCATCCAAGGGAGGCTGTACACAACACTTTACCAGCTCCTACCTAGGTCTGCTAAAACGTTTCAGGTGCAGCAGCAGGACTTCAGGCATTACCAGTGACTGGGGTTCCTGCAAGGATTCACCCAGCCATTAAAAATGAGCCATCCTGCAGCACACTTCTGAGAAATGAGGCAGCAGGACTTCCTTAAGCCACTGGCACTTGTGAACACAGCTGCTTCAAACTGCAGATGCACACATGCCTGCATGCTTCCTTCTGCAGGGCAGCACCTGAGCAGCTCCCCTTTTCACAGGCTAGAGTTCTCCCCTCCAAAAAGGTTTGAGTTCATTTTTCTGTAGTTCTTTCTTGCCTCAGTGTTCCTGGTAAGTGAACTCACTCACCCAGAATGCACTCACATCCAGCTGCTGTCTGAACGGATCCCCAATGCATGTTTGCTAACAGAACAAGAACTAGAAGGGAGCACAAACCATGCTTTTCTGTATGAACCAGGACTTGCAGCACTTGAAAAGGACATTGGCTGCAGAATGGAAAGCAACCTGAGAGAAACAGAAATGACAACTCTGGAAATAACCAGCCTCAAGTTATTTTTAGAGCTGCCTCCTCCAGCACCCAAGATATTCAGAGCCCTTGAAAAAAATAAATCAAAGGTAAGTGCACAAATCACAGTGCCACAAGAAAGCAGACAGTGCTTCAAAGTTTGCTGCTGTCACACCACCAGTAGCCTAAATGGCTGGCCCAGTTCTGTCCTTTGATTCAAGGAGGACTCAGTCTGAGCTGTTTTGCTCTACCACAGCCAGCTCATGGGAACTTCACTGACTCCACGGGACTCCTGCGTGGAATAACGTGTGCTGTGGGAATCAGGAGCTCTGCCCTGTGCCTGAGGCTGCTGGGGGACAGCTGGCAGTCTGCTGTCAGACAGGGCCAAGCACAGCACTCTGAAGAGGGGAAAAAGACAGACAGACACTTTCATCCTCACTTTTTACAGCTTGCTGTTGCTTAACACACAGGATAACAGGTTAGGGAGGGTTTCCTCTGTGTGCTCCACAGCACAGAGAACGGGGCAGGAGTGGAACAGAGCATGCTGCCTGCCCCTGACATTGCTGTCACCCACGGGGAACATCCAGACTGCCCCTGACATCACTATCACCCACCAAAAGTGGATGGGAGCACCCTACCTGCCCCTGACATCGCTGTCACCCACCAAGAGTGGAGGGGAGCACCCTGCCTGCCCCGACATCGCTGTCACCCATCAGGAGAGGAGGGGAGCACCCTGCCTGCCCCTGACATCGCTGTCACCCACCAAGAGTGGAGGGGAGCACCCTGCCTGTCCCTGACATCGCTGTCACCCATCAGGAGAGGAGGGGAGCACCCTGCCTGTCCCTGACATCGCTGTCATCCATCAGAAGAGGAGGGGAGCACCCTGCCTGCCCCTGACATCGCTACCACCCAGCGGAATGCGCGGGGCTGCCTCTGTCGGGGGCGTGCCCCGCACACCGCTCCCGCTCCTGCCCGCACTGGCCGCGGAGGCAGCGCAATCGCTCAGAGCTCCCTTCCTGTAACCGGAACAGCCGTCGAAGGCCGGAGAGTCTGCGGGCCGGCGCACCCCTCCGCCCGGGGGGAAGGCGACCCCGGCCCGGCCGTCACCGCGCCCTACGGCCTGCTGCAAAGAGCGCTAGCCGGAAAGCGCGGGCGGCACCGCCCAGCCTGGGCTGGGGCCCGGGGGCCGCGGCCGCCCTCCCGCCCCTGCTCTGGGCTGCCGGGGGCAGACTGTGGCCCGCGGGGAAATAAAGGCCCCGCGGCAGGGCCAGGCACCCCACCCGGGCAGAGACAGCGGGGCTGAAGCCACACAGCTTCAGCAACAACACGGAGCCACCCCAGAGGCTTCCGCAGAGACGGCAGGAGCGGGACGATCCGTGTCCGAGTCACGCAGCCGTGAAGGTGCCACTTTGAGGCACTTCCCACAAGCTCCTGGCATCTCCCAGCTTCAGCCCACGGCTGCTGGGGAGCCTGGCCGGCTCCTGCCCTTGCCCCGTGTCCCACCTGCTCTGACCAAGGTCAGACTCAAAATGCCCTGCCTTCCTTTTTATCTCTTAAGCTTGCAGATTTCTTCAGTCCTGATGCCACATTGACACTGTCCTCCTCAGGCACAGCAAAAAGGAATTAAAGCATCACACAGATACACATTCAAAATTCGGGGATACCTCCCTGCAAAGAAGCAGGTCAGATAAAACAGGCTCGGCTCAGACAAGCATGTCCCCTTGACAGCACACAACTGTATGCACCATTTGCACCAGCAGTTACACAGACAGCTGGAAACATACCCATACAAGCTTTTTGTTTCCCTTCCCTCAGTCAGCCCGATTCAGTGATTGACTTGAGCAAGAACGACTCCTGCGAGAGGGCAGAGCTCTAAGAGCCTGCTTTGGCAGCCTCCCCATAGCAACCCAGAGCATTTCGCAGCACTCATCTCCAGTGAGGATGTTAACAGAGCAGCGATAAAAGCTAATGTGCGGTATAATGCCACTGTTAGCAGCAGGAGCCTCCAGAATGCACTAGAAGATTGCAAGGCGAGAGTGAGATGCAGACACTAGAGCCTGGTGCCAAGGGCAATGGCTAAGCGCAGCAGGGCCAAGGCAACAGGTTGCTGGTGAGCAGATCTCTGCTTCCTAGGACCCAGGACTTCCCTGCACAAGGCCTTGCTCTTGGCACACTGAAAACTTGAGGGTCACTGAAACTCGATGCTTTTGAATCAAAGTAGCTACTTTGTCCAGGACCAGAGCTTGGGAGGTGCAAGCACTACCCAACACTTTTTATTTCCAAGGGATCAGAATAAGCAGCTGAAGGCACAGGGAAAAGTTCTCCAGCTCTATTCTACTAGTATCCATCTCCCCAAACCCACCTTCTGCCCTGGAAAGTCCTAGTCCGTGCTGTACAGAGCTGTGTGCACACTGCCAGGGAGTTTGCTTTGCTCAAGAGGCCCAAATTCCCAGCTAGGGACTGCTGCTAGAGTGGCAGGTCAGAAGCAAGCCCTGGGAGCTGTTCAACAGAGCGCACCAAAACCTGGAACTGTTCCTGGGCAGAACTGTCGTGAGGCAGGGCCCGTGTTTGGGCCAAGCTGCGAGACTGAGAAAAGCCTCAGGGTTCAAAGAAGGCTTCCCAACAAAACAGTTACTCAAGTGACCTTACAAGAAGCAAGAGAGACCTGCTCTGCAAGACCATGCTGGCTCACAGGCTGCACTGACACATGCTGTTCTCCACAAGAGCAGCACTGACTAATCTGGCAGCTGAGCAGGCAGTGGCCTGGCTCCTCACAAGGGCCTTCAGAAGATGGCCCAGGAACCCCCTTGGGGACAACTCCACCATAGCCTTCTGGAGGTTTTCTCTAGCTTCAGCCATAGGTAACTGACTTATGTGTAAGGCCTAAGAGGGATGTGAGATCCATGCTTTAACTTCCCAGTTTTAACTTCCAGTTTAGCACAGCTGTAGACATGCCCACCCTAGGTAAGAAGCTTTAGGCTTGGAGATCCCTCCTGAGCACAGCAAATGCCCTGCTGGGCCTCTGTTCAGCCAGACCTCCAACCACTCCCAGAACATGAAAAACCAGGTCAAACAATTCTTGAAAGTTTGACTAAACTTACAACAACAACTTGCAATAAAAATTCCCTTTTATCAATTCTTAAATACCTTTCAGCTTTCATCTACCATCACCCTGCACTGTGACAGCACATCAGTGTCTACTGATTGCATATGCAACTTCTAATCCTTGCCTTAATTCCAGCTCTGACAGACTTGCACCACAAGTAAGAATTTACCTTTGAAACATTCACCACTCAAGTTTCTCGGCCAACTTCAAGCTGGTGAGACAACAGTACCTTAAGCTTTGATCTCTTAGAACTAGGTTCAGGAAAAAAAAGATCACTGCAGTCAAGTCTGGATGCCTTAATGAAGAGTACCAAACAAGATACACAAGAACTGACAAGTCAACATGGCCATGATGTAAATCCCAGTGCTCATGTTTAAAATCCATGCATCTTTACCCTGCTGCCCTTCTGAGCACTGCTGTCTGCTGCAGCCCATCTCAGTGAGTCCCTTTCAAAGAGACTCCTCATTTTCTTGGTGCTGCCAGAAGAGCTGACAAACTCAACACCCAAAGACCCTGTACAGCAGGGAGGATAACCAAGTTCCTGTGTGCACTGTCTGCTCAGATGAAGCAGCAGCAGGCAGGGTGCAGTACTCATGCAGGTATTGACAGCCTTCTTGCACCCCAACATATAGATGTGCCCCTCTGTGCCTTTACTGGCCACTTCACAGTGCAAGACCAAGCCCAACACCAAGAAACCCCAGGGGGAAGTTGGACAGAATCAGAACTCTGCTGCCTTCCTTCACAGTATTTAAAGCTGCAAGGAAATTCAGGAAGCACATAACCCACAGCTCTGCTCTCTACAAAAATGAGAATCTCCAGGCCCAGGTAACCATTACTCCCCCCAGGGCTGCATCTATCCTTGAGACTGCAATATCCAGACACTGGTACTGCCCTACCTTACGTTGCCCACAACATTAGAGACCAGACTGAGGGGGGCAGATGCACCTGGGCAGCTACCTCACTTCTTTGGGAAGCTGCCAATGCTTTTCAGATTCTGCCTTTCAGACTTAGAAGCCACAGCCTAGCAGACCAGAGAAGTGAAGCACAGGGCTAAGGGCCCAGGTCAGGCCTTCAGCATGTGGCTATTGCTCCTCTTGCCCACAGCTTCTCCAGGGAACAGAAGGCTGACTTAGTGCATCCATCTGCACCAAAGGGGCAGCAAGTCATTAATTTTACAAGACAAATTGAAGTGGACAGAATTTCCACTCTCCTCATTAACTAGCCCATCTGCAGATAGTTTAACTTCCACTTGTTTAAAGGCAGCTTATGTCAAACACCCTGGTGTCATTCTACACCCTACGACTCCCTCTCTCCAGGTGGCAGGCTGGCATGGAGACCAGAAGAGAAGGGAAGGATAAACTCATTCTTTTCTGAGCATTTCCAAGAGGGATCCAAATTCACCATTCACATCCCCAAGCCCAGCTACAGCCCTCACAGAACTTTACCCGACAGTCTGAACTCAAATTGCCTTTCAAAGCAAGCAGCAATCACACTTAGTGTTTCTTCCCTTCCCTTCTTAAATCTGCTCTGACAGGAAGCACACTGACAACTTTTCACTGCAGAAATTAAAGTGGATTTTTCTTGACCAAGGCCACCCATCTGCACAGCCTTAATCCTTCCAGCTCACATATGTTACTGTAACTTGCACTGCACTGGATCCAATTATGCCTCCTCAATCCATTAAAAAATATTTGAGGCTGCTGCACAGGTTGCACAGACCAAACATGCCAGCTGAGGAGACAAACCAAACCCTGCCTCAGAGCCTGACTGCTGCAGGCAGGCATGGAGCGCATTACTAGGAAAATTAAGTACCACAGTGACTTTTACAAGGTCCAGTGGATACTTCACTCCAAACTGAGTCTGGGCTCAAACAAGAGGACAATCTGTGCAGGAGACAAGAACTGGCATAAAGTTATTTCTAAGTGCCTGGCAGTTAACAGTTATCCATTAAAAGCTTTCTAGATGATATTGTTCCGACAGCATGCGCAGCTAAGAATGAGCTGACAGAACAGCAGGTCTCCCATGCATTACACATCAGGCTGGAGCAGCAGATGAATAACCTTGAGCTAAGTAGTCAGAAGTGTCCACAAAGCTAAACTGCATGCACAGATTAAGCAACTGGGTATCCAACTATACTGACTCACTCACAGCTGCAAAGCGAAATGCAAACTCTCCCCAGCAGCTGATGTTTTCCCCATCAGCTAGAGGCCTGGGACACCAGTGTCCCGTTTTGGCTTGGAACAGAACTAATAATGCTCAGTGATTTTGCATTTCAGTCAAAGCTCCTCTAGCAACTGCACTTTCTGAGACTAACAGCATGTTCTCAATAGACACTGCCAGCTTCTAGCAGTGATAAGGCCTCATGTTTAGATTTACTACCAGGGATTAGTATGCAAAGCAAGGTCACTGCTGAATCTTGTGTCCTTTGTTGGGGGGTGCAGAGTAAAAGCTGCACCTACACAGAGGAGCAGACAGGACAGGTGACCCCAAACTGACCAACTAAGTATTCCATCCCATAGGCATCATATTTGATATAAAGCTGAGGGTCTGTTCCTTCTTCTCCTCTTTTTTTGCTTCAGTGGCCAGCATCTGAGGAGAACTCTGTTCTGCCCCTGATCCCGATCCATACATTCCTGTATCCAGTTCCAGGATGCAGTCCCTGAGCCTGGTTCCCATCTGCTGCTGAGTCTTTCTGCCACAGCATCAGTGGTGATGGTGAGGTAGTTACCACCAAGGGGAGTTGGGTTTTGGTGTTGGTTTTGTTCATATTTGTATATATTTCATTATTATTTTCATTAAAGTAGTTTCAGTTTTCTTTTCCAAACTACAAGTTTCTTTCTCTCTTGTTCCCCTTCCTTTCCTGTGTGGGGGCAAGAGGGGGTAGCAGGGAGCATCTGTCACTGGGTTGGTGGTCAGCCCAGCCCTGACCCTAGACAACCAGCTACGGCCAACCAAGTTCCACAGAGGTACCTGTTGGCCTCTGTGTTCCATGGTTCACCAAATCCCATCATACTCTTAGTGTTCTCCAGACAGTCAATCCACAGATCACAGAAATTGAGTTCTTCCATTATCACTTTCACTGACGAGGACGTCGGCAGGGGCTGCACAGGGTCTTCTTGTCCTCTCAAAACTGGAACACTGCACAGTAGTTAAAGCCTAGCACCTGGAGAGCCAGCTTACAGGTTTTTGGGGCCCTTGGCTGCACCAAAAACTCTTGCGCTGCCACTACAGAAATGGAATAGAATTAGCAAGCTACAGGTGCAAAAATAGCATACAGCAGTTTAGCACTTGCACCTTAAAGTGAGCTTTTAGGTTTTCCATGACTGTAATATGTCAGACAAATTCTGCAGAATGAATATCTGGGTACCACCAGAGAGTATGTGCACATAACTACCCGAGTCTGAAAGGCAAGCAGGCTAGACGTGATCACTACTTAGGCTTCCTGCTCTCCACACATTCAAGAATGTGTAACTTCGTAGCACCAGACTCCTGTTGGAAGAGCAATTACCAGCTAAGGAATATGGACACTGGAGTCAAGGCTGCCAATTTACACAACTTGGCAATCTGGCTTGTTATCATCCCACATGATTGGAATTTATTTTAGGATCCAATGCCACATGCTGGGGGGTTGGGTGGTGGTTTTTTTTCCTTTTCTTCTTTTCCTCCCCCAAGTGGCAAGTTACAGCTTGGGATTCAGAGACCCTAATTCCATTCCTGTCTCACACACTTCTTGCACAACCTGAGGTCAAGGTCTGTACCTTTGCAGAGTAAATAATGTTAGTCCTAAATAGCATCCTGGAAGTAATCCTTCTTTTTGAACCTCTCAATGAAGACTGGAGTGGAAATTAATAGCTACATTTCCTTACTGCTTAAAGCCATCCATCACATCCCCACCCTCCAGTACGGCACAGACATCGGAGCTGCACCTGCAGTTCAGAAGCAGTCAGCCCAAACCATCAGACAGGGTACTGGGGGCTCAAGGCTGTGCTGCAACACTAGGTAGCTTCAGCCACGACCTGTCCTCCCAGGCTAAAAAAGACTTTTCAAAGCCTGCTCTGGCCAGGTGACACCTTGCTGCTGCCGCTCTGCTAAATATCAGCCTCCAGCAGCCAAGGCTTCGTGCCTTGCCCAGACAATACCCTTTTCTTCTCGAGAGGAGGAAGAACCCAACCAACACCTTAAGGAAAGGGTCGACGTTCCCCGGGGAAGAACACAACTCCCTGAAGACCCTAAGCACCGGCGTGGGCGCCCAGCCCGGGCCGCCAGGACCCAGCCGGGACTCGGTCCCGCCGCGGGCAGCTCTCAGGGCGGCCGGAAGGGAAGAGACACGGCTCGCAGGGCCTTGCCGTCCCCGCGGGGACACGGACCCCCACGAAGCGAAGGCGGCACGCGTGGGAAGATGGGGCAGCACCCCCCGCCCCCGCCCACTACTGAGGAGGCAGCCGGAGCCCTGCCCCACGGAGGGCCCGGGACGCGCGTGGGAAGCGGAAGCGGCACCTGCGATCCCGGCGGGGCGGCGGCGGGCCCGGCAAGCGGCGGCGGCAGCAGCAGCAGCAGGCAGGCAGGCAGGGCGCGGCACCCCCGCCGCGGAGCCATGCAGGGCCCGGCCCGGCC
>VWZX01002700.1:254510-430278 GCA_013399015.1 Galbula dea | reverse complement strand
GACCGGGCACGGCTTCAGGGGTAACCGGGATCCTGCGTTCCGCACGCTGCAGATGCGGGGCGGCGGTTGCTGTTCCCATCCCCGTTCCCTCACTGGAGCTGCTGCGGTGGCAGAAGAGGGGGAGCCGGGAGCTGCCGAACAAAGCGGGAGCCTCTCCCACCCCACGCGGGAGCTTTCACTCCGTGCCGTAGCCGCGGGGACCGTTCCCGGCACGGCCCCGGCTCCCACCTACAGGCGAAAGTGGATTTGGCTGAGACCCGGCACCGAGCGTCGGTTGGGAGCTGGCTGCGAGCGCTGCCGGCGGAGCTCCCGCGGTGCCAGCCCTGGGCTCCTCCGACCCGAGTACAGTCTCCAGTGCGGGGACAAATAGATGGAAAAGAAAACAGTGGGAAGTGGATGTTTCCCTGGGTGGGTGTTGCCAGCCCAGCTCCATCCTGAGGGACAGAGGGTGCTGAGCCTTCCTGCAGCGGGTGCTGTTGCCGTGCTTGGTGCCCGTGGTTTGTGCCTTCCTGCTAGCCCCCGAACAGGGCTGGAGGATGGACGTGGGGAGGGGAGCAAGGCTGGTATTGCTCCTGGGCTCCAGGCAGGGCCAGTGGGGGTTTGGCACTGCTGGGCACAGGCGTGTGCGGTGCTGGAGTACAATATGGCTCCAACCCTGCAGTCCCAGGTCAACGGGGGGGATTCTGCCCCTCTGCTCCTCTCTGGGGAGACCTCACCTGCAGTGCTGGGTCCAGCTCTGGAGTCCTCAGCACAGGAAAGACATGGTGGAATGGGTCAAGAGGAGGCCACAAAGATGATCTGATGGGGGTCTGCTGTGAGGACAGGCTGAGAGAGTTGGGGTTGTTCATCCTGGAGAAGAAAAGGCTCCAAGGAGACCTTATAGCAGACTTCCAGTACCTAAAGGGAGCTACAGGAAAGATGGGGAGGGGCATTTTACCAGGGGCCTGTTGCAACAGGACAAAGGGTGATGGTTTTAAACTAAAAAAAGGGAGATTCAGACTAGATAGGAGGAAGAGTTTGTTTTTTTTTTTTACACTGAGGGTGTTGAACAATGGCCAAGGTTGCCCAGAGACGTGGTAGATGCCTTACCCCTGGAAACATTCCAGGTCAGGTTGGACAGGGCCCTAAGTTATCTGCTCTAGTTGACGATGTCCCTGCTCACTGCAGGGGAGTTGGACTAGATGATCTTTAAAGATCCCTTCCAACAGTTTGGTTCTATGATCCTGCACTGAGACATCTGGAGCTGCATGTGAGGCTTGCCCAGACCAGGGGGCAGGGGGGGAGACCCCTGTAAGGCCAGAGCCACCCTGTGTGGTGGTCTGAGGCCAGATGGGCAGCAGGTGCCTGGCAAGCCCAGCGTGGGTGGACACTGCCCAGTGGTACTGCTTGCAGAGCACTTAGCCTTGGGCAGGGCTTGTGGCTTTGCAGGCAGCAGCGCTGCTGTGTGGCTCTCCCCAGAAGCAGCTGTGCTGCCCCAACTCCTCGCTGTTAGCATCATCAGTTCGTGGAAGCTCTGCTTTATTTATGACTCAGTGGGTTCATGGCGCTCAGGGAAGGGCTGATCTGCAGCAAGAAGAGATCAAAGCGCCCTGGGGAAACAAGGCACCAGCTCACACGCTGCTGGCTCCCGGCAGGCAGGGCTGAGCCACCACCGCCCTCGGTGTCCAGCGATGGAATCGCTGTGGATGTGCCGCTTCTGTTCTCAGAAACAGAGTAGCAAAGTGGGGCTGAAGGAGGATCTTGCTAGAGGGTCAGCCCCGAGACTTGGGTCCTGCAGCCCAGGACCTCTTCCCTCTGCTTCTTACCACGGGAAACAAGAAAACCTGTTTTCATTTTAACCACTTCTAGGCTTGCTAGTGGTCAGCAGCTCTGGACTGAGATCCTCTTATCCACGTGGGCTATGAGTAGCTCTGCAAAGCTCTGAATCCTCAAGAATACCCATGTCACGGTTCCACAGATGGAAAAAGTAAAGGAAAAGCTTGGAGGAGAGAAAAAGCAATCCAGAACAGGAGAAACATGCACAATGGAATCCTCATTTGCCTGTGCTGCCTGAAATCCTGCAAATGCTCGGGCCTGGGTGCATGGCCTTACTAAACCTCATCCGGTCCTGTTGTCCTGGCACATGTGTTTGACTCAGCTAAGACTCTCAGTGGTGGCTGCTGGGCTGCTCCAGCGATGGCATGAGCTCTGTGGTAGGGAGCGAGATGCTGAGAGGTGGGTGCTGAGCATCGCTGACAGCAGCAACACAAAGCAGCATCTGTGATTGCTTGGCACCAGGGCAGCTCTGTGCTCACCTGGTTCACATGGATGGCAGCAGGGCTGCTGTGCCAGGGTGCTACCAGGTGCCTCACCTCAGAAGAGACTTTAGGTGTCTGCTGTAGTCAGCACAGTGCTCTCCAACCAGCACAGCCTCATGGGCAGAGCAGTACATCGTGTATGGGCTCCGTGCTGCTGCTCTCCCAGAGGCTCTGAGCAAGCTGAGGCACCCCTTGATGCTTCATTTTCTTCTCCTCTCCCACGAGGACAGCTCTGCTGACTCCCTTTCCTGCCACCAAGGTTGATAAAAGCAGTCAACAAGAAGGACTTGGCTTTCTGACCATATTGCCAAAGGAAAATGATGGCAGCTGCCTTTCTTTCTACTCCTTGGTATAGATGGCCCCTGCTGGGAGAAGGCAGGCTTGGCCAGGGCCTGGAGCTGTGCTCACTTCCCAGGATTAAGACTACAGGCAGCCACTTCCACCTCCCCTGTTTTTGCTTGTTTGGGCACAGCAACATGTGTGGGCTAGAGCTTCCCCTCTCCTGGGGGTCTGGGCAAGAGACATTTCTGTGGGGCTCAACCCCCCTGCAGCTGTTCCTGGGTGCCAGAGAGATATGCAGCAGGCAGCAGAGAGAGAGCTTGCTGTGCTGGGTGCTGCCTGGAATAGAGCTGAAACCTGTCAGCAAAGAGCACCAAGTGCAGCTCTGCTGAGGCAGAAGGACAGAGACATTTTGGTTTGGCTGGTGGAGTTGGGCAGTGGGGTTGTAGCCATGGTACAGGCTTCCTGGGGAAAAGGGAGTGTTCTCTGGGCACAGGGCTTGGGAGTGGCCTTTCCATAATAACAAGGAAAAGGTTAGAGGTGAAAAATGAACAGGTAAATGTGGAGAGAAACAGCTGTCAACATTTCTTTGTGTACTTCAGACATAGGAATAGATCATGGAACATGCACATGGGCCTTTTTTCCCCTTACAAACACTAATGGAGTATGCAACAGAAAAATCTTTCCCTGGCACACACACACACACACACACTCCCTCTCTAATCCCTTTCCTGCTGGTATGTCAGAGAAAGCTATTTCTGGAACATGAAATCTAGGTCAAAAAGAAGGAGAAAATCTGAAGGGAATGCTCACAGCCTCTCTCCTCAAAGGCCATACAGGGTCAGATCTGGCTGATAGGATTAGCAGAGGGGCCGCAGTGCTGCTCTGCTCCTCAGCTGTGGCCGCTCACGTGCAGGCTGAACAAGGTGACTGGGCCTGCTTTGGTTTTCCCTCTGACTTCACACCACTACTGCTTCCCTACAGAGAAGAGAAGGCTACGACAGGTGAGAGAGGAGAGGAGCAGAACTTGCCTTCCTACCCAGAAACCAGGTAACTGCTGCACACAGAGGAGCAGGGGGAGGGGGTGGAGGAAGGCTGTCTGTACCCATCCCTCACAAGCCAGTGCTGCATGACTTCCCCAAAAGCCATGGAAGCTTGTCCCACAGTGAAGCAGCCCTTGGGGATTTGGGCAGCACGATGCTGCTTTGTGCTGTGACACTGCACAGAGCTGTGGAGGCACTTTGTCTTTCCTCCACTAAGCACAACCATGCTCCCCCTGCAAGAGCATCCATGCCAAGGACCGGGCTGGGATCTGCCTTATCCTGGGGCAGGGCAGGGTTCCCAGCACAGCAGTGGTCCTCTCTCTAATTTAGTGATGAAAAGAAGAAAAAAAAGCAATACAAAGAAGACAGACAGGAAGTTGGAGGCAGAAGGGATGCTATTCTGTCATGACTTTGGGGACTATCTCTCCCAGGTAGTGCTCTCGTGGACAGCCTGGGCTTGGCAAAGTTCTGGCATAAGGTTGCACAAGGTGTGTGCAGCCCTGGCAGTTGTTTGTCTGAGTTCTGGTGGCTCTTGAGGATGAGCTTTGTGTCTGGCTCTCACTGGGGCCAAGGCGGGGCTGGCCTGAAGCTCCTTCTGCTCCAAGTGCTGTGGTTCCCGTGTCAGGCTAGGGGCCTGCAGCCAGAGATGCCACCACAGGGTCAGCAGGAAGGGAGAACTAGAGGGTCACTGTCCTCCAGAACTCACACTCTCAGGGACATCTTAACCATTGGTAAGACAGGTCAACAGAGACTGCCCAGTCCTGGAGAAAGAGGCAGAGCTAGATTCCCTGGCCTTGTTGGAAGAGGTTTGAGCACAGGATAAGGAGCTGGGCCACACTGGCTTTCTGGGAACAGGCTGCTGAATCCCAGGGCAGGATGCTCTGAGCAAGGGTGATGTTACCAGACAGCACAGGGAGGATTGGGAAGAGCTTGAGTAGGAACTGGCTTGGTGTGAGCTTTCCCTGCTGCCACTGGTGCATTGGGTGGAGGCTGGACTGTGGTCTCCGTGCTGGGGATTCTCATTTTTTCCTATGCTTTGCTCACTTCTGCTTTCCTGTTCCCCTGGACATCAAATAGCTCTGTATTGCAAGCAGTCTATTAAGCAAGCAATTCCCACTGGTGCCTTTAATAAGAAGGAGCTGGGGCTGGGGAGCCCTTTGTAATGCTCAGGAGCCAGTGTGGCTGTCGGCTGAACGCCTGCAATTAGATGAATAGGTTTCACTGGGGCTTTTGAGTCTCCAGCTTCTCAAGGCACAAAGCTTTGTTTAAGGCTGATCAAGGGCAGCTCATCATCTGTCTTGCTGGCTGTCAAATGGGAGCTAATTGCCTTGTAATGCACCAGTGACACAGGCGTCTGTGGGAGGAACTGGCTTGTCAGAGGTGTGACAGCTGTCAGGGCTCTCCCACCAGGCTGTGCTCCCCACACAGACCCCAGCCTGGCAGCCCTCCATGAAATGGAGCTTGCTGCACCTCATGCCCTCAGGTGCTGGCTGAAGCCCTTTCCTTTATGATTCAAGCCCCATGCTCTCTTCAAAGAATGAGAAGTCTGCTCAGGCAACTGCATTGCTGCTGGTGGTGCCTCTTTAGGATGTGTCCTTACAGAGAAGAAGGACAATGCCCCTCTGAGGGACGGGGCACATGATGGGAACAGTTCCTCTGGGCCAGTGCATGGATGCTGGTGCAGGATGGTGTCTGTGGGAAGGGAATGGGTGAGGGCTCTTGGTCATTTCACCCCAGAGCCCTGTGTGCAGCAGAGGCCACGAGTGGCCACTAGAGCTGCAATGGGCATGGTGCAGCCACCGCTCTCCATTGCTGTCAGGTTCAGAGGTGCCAGTCTGCTCGTACAACACCAACCAATTAAAGCCTCAGTGATGCACACTGCAGGGGGGACAGAGCCCGGGTGCCAGACTAAAAGTGTGACTACCATCCAGATATGCTTCCCTCCTTCCTCATCAAACACATGCACAAACACAGACGCTTCTCTCTACTCCTCACCCCCTCCATCAAAGACGTTTCCCTCCCCAAGCCCCAGCAGCCAATGCAAAGAGCTGGAGGATGTTCTGGAAATCAGCAGATCGCTGCTGGGTCATGTCAGAGAAAGGTGGCAAGCAGTCATTTTGAAAGCCTCCTTCTGTGCTACACCTGCTGTTGCCTCCTGCTATTAGTTTGGATTTGCAGCAGTGCTGAGCTCAGCATGTACTGCCAGCAAGGAGCAGGGACAGGGTGGTGGGGAGTAGGGTGACCCCAGGTAGGAAGAGTGTGGGACAGAAGCAGAGCAGAGAGGGTGCTAGGAAGGAGGGACAATGCTGAGCAAGCAGCCTGTCCTTCCCAGGGGATCTCTTCCAGTCCCTGCTTCATCATGTGGACTTGGACTGCAATGACCCTGGAAGGCAGACCATTGAGGGGAGATGTGAGGGTGTGGGCTTGTCCCTGGGTGAGAAGGCCTGGAGCCAGGCACAAAGGCTGCCAGCGCTCCCCTTCCCACTCACCCCTTTGCCCTTTGCTGGGGTGGGTCTCCAACCTGGCTCAGTCCATCAACCAGCAGCCCTCTCCTGTTCTTTGGCAGTTTTACCCACAGCAGGTAGACTAAGGCTGCTCTGAAACTCCCCCATAGCTCTGTGGTTTGGTGCCAGAGCTCATGCCAAAGAGCAGCCTGCCCTGCTGGACCTGACACCGGTGCCCCCATGAGTGACAGGGCTTGATGTCTGCCTCACACTGCCAGCAGCACTGTGCAGTCCTGGGGAGATGCTGGACTCCCTCTGCCCACTCTGTTGTCTGCCTGTCATGATGTTCAGGCATCACTCTGTCCAGGAGCACTAAGGCATCACCTTTTCTAATCAGTTCCCAAAACTATTCCAGGGATGGGACCCCTCAGCTCCTTGTGCCCTGCATTATGGCTGAGCCTCACCTGGAGCACCTGGCCAGGAGCCCAGAAGGACACAGGCTGCCTTGAGAAAGTGGTGCAAAAGTGATGCAGATCAAGTAACTTGAAGCATCATGAAAAA
The DNA here is from genome assembly GCA_013399015.1 of Galbula dea. NCBI lineage: Eukaryota > Metazoa > Chordata > Aves > Piciformes > Galbulidae > Galbula > Galbula dea. The sequence continues at coordinate 423,654 of VWZX01002700.1, read as the reverse complement.
GTAACAGGTTTCTCTTCTGGGAAAGGCCTGTCAACCTCCCTGAGCATCCAGAGCTTGGTCCCACTCCCCAGTGCCCTGGGAGAGCCTCTCACCAGCTGGAATGCTGCAGTGTTTGCTGAGCTGCTCCCCACACTGCAGCTTTGCAGAGCTGAACCAGTTGGCTCTGCTCAGGCCTTCAGGAGCCACTTGCAGAAGCAGCATCTCCAGAGCACTGCTCCTTCCTGCTGCCCACAGCCCTTGCACATGTTTTCCAGGAGAGGTACAGGCCTCTGGGAAGCAAAGCCACTGCTGCAGATCGTGTTTTGGTAAGGGCAGCTGCAGGTGGGGTCTGGCTGCACCAAACATGTCCCTGGGCCAGGGCAGTGCTGGATGAGACAGAAAACCAGTCCTTGCACCTCTTTCCTCCTGGGTTTTCCCAGAACTGTGAGGTCTGAGCAGCCCTTGTTGTTCCTTGCTGTCTTGAGCCAGTGACCTCAGCATACTGACAAAATGACATCCTGGGGCAAAGCACTTGCCTTCCTTGCTTCCCACCTGGGTGCTGGATGCACGGGGTGTCACAGAAGCCTCCTCTGGCAGCACTGCAGGTGGGCATGGCAGGCCTGCCAGGGAGCGTGGGCAGAGGGGCTGCATGCTCCGGCCACTGGGGAAGGAAGGGCTTGGCATGCAGGAGAGCCAGCTTGGGCCAGAGCTTTGGCAAAGAGACCTGCTCTGCTGTGATGCTAGGAGCTACCTCCTGGGAGAGACAGCCTGGCTGGTGAGAAACACCAGCTGAATGGGGCTGCCTGCAGCCTCGCCCCTACTCCGGGGGATGGAGTCAATCCTGACTAACACTGGAGGGAAAAGCTAGCCTCTTGTCCAGTGCACTAATTACTAATCAAAACAGAAAGGCCTGGAATGAATGATGTCTGCACCCAGCACCAAGTGGGGCATCTAGAGCTGAGTGTAATGCTTCTGATGGCTCAGTGCACCTAGGCTTCACGATGCTGGGCTCCGGGGTTTGGGAAGGCTTGTTAGTGCCTTGAAACTCAGAGCAAGAGCTGCTTTTACCCCATAGCAGGGGTGATGGAGTGTCTGGCCTGTGTACAGAGAGGGGCAGACAGGACTAGTGCTATTAGACACTGACGTGGTTGCTGAAATGCTGTCTCTGGGAGAGAAAGCAGCTTGGAGCCAGTCCAGCCAAAGGATGAACTCCCAGTGTTTCACAAGGTTTTGAAAGACTAGTCTCCAGGCAGCAGCCTGAGGGCTGGGTGCACCAGGGTGATGCTGGCTGCCCGTTACTTCTTCTGCCCTGCCTCCAGGGGAAGGGACTGGGGTGTGAGCGCTGTGAACCCAGCCCACAGCACCACTCAGCCTCTGCGTGGAGCTTGGCTGTCACCTGCATGGCACAGGAACTGCACTGGTGAGCCCCACTTTATGGCATGCTGCAGCCTGGGCTGCACTGCTCAGGTCCAGGCTGGCCAGGGTCTTCCCCTCAGTGGTCACAGCTCAGGTCCAGGCTGGCTAGAGTCCTGCCCTCACGCCTAATAGCTCAGGTCCAGGCTGGCCAGAGTCCTGTCCCCACTGGCCATGGCTCAGGCACCTGACTGAACAGGATCAGACCTGCCTATGACTCTGCTGGGCAAAATCACAAGTCCTGTGGATCTGCAAATTTGCACTATTCCCTTTTCCCCCCATATCCAATCTCCCAGACTGTTTCCCTGTGTGACAACCTGCAAAGAAGGTCATGGTTAACCCCAAAGCCGTGTCACCCTTCCATCCCTGCAGGATGGAGGCAGATGTCTTCTGCCTTCCCTCTTCCTGTCAGCCCCAAGCACTGCCCCTGGCTGAAGATGCTGCAGAGAGCAGGATATGCTCAGACCCTAAAGAAGCCAGTGCAGAGTCCCTGATAGTCATTTTTGTTCCTGAGAGTTTCAGAGACAGGTCAAACCTGTCAACTGCAGCCTAGATTGGGGTAACAAGAGATACATAGTGGAGAAGAGAAGGAAGAGGGCAGGGCTGCTTGCCCATGCTGCAGGTTCCTACTGTACCTGCAGCCCCACAGGACTTCAGGCAAAGAGGGCAGCTAGTTCTCCTGGGCAAGGTGGGAGTTCTGCAGGGTGCTCCCAGCCGTGGCCCTCAAGCTTGGGTTTGACTTGACTGAGTGAAGACTTTGAGCTATCCCAGACCTCTGCAGGCTACATGAGCTGTGGTGGAGAGATCCCAGCAATCAAACCTGTCTGCCATTTCAGTGCCTGCATCCGGACATCCAAGCCCAGCCATCCCAGCCACAAGCCTGGCTGCTCCTCTCCCTCTCTGGCACACAGCAAGTCCCCATAAGCCCACGAAAGTCTTGGATAACTGCGGCTGGAGCTGGAGGTGTCTGAGCCGGTGGCCTCACGCCCTCGACGCCTCCCGGGCGGTCAGCAGCGTTTCCTCGTCCCCTCCTGCCCCCTCCCCTCCACCCGCCGCATGCCGCTGGCACTCACTGCTGTTGCTGGGCAGGGTCCTGCTGCCGCTGAGGCTGCCCGTTGGCGGAGGGGAGATGGAGCGGACGGAGCCCGTGTCCTCTTCCTGGGAGCAGCCCGCCTGGATGGCTCGGAGGTAGCTGTGGCTCCGGGAGCGAAAGTAGCTGGGCAGAGGCAGGTCCAGCACCTCCGCGGCGGCCGACTCGGCCTCGCTGTAGGCAGACTCGCAGACGGCCTCATACTGCTCCCCCAGCTCCGGCTCTGGAGCCTGCATGGGAAGAGGTGCGGAGCTAGTCAGCCCCTGCCTGGAGGCAGCTCTTTCCCTTCCCCTCCTGCCCCTCTCCCTGCAGCTGCCCTGCTGCCTCTCCTGCGCGGTCCCGCTTCTGGCAGTCGAGACCAGGAGGTGCAGTGGTCGGTGCTGGTGGGGTGCAGGATGCCTGGGCTTCCTGCTAAGAGAGGGAAGAGGAAACCCTTCTTGGAGGCAAGAGGGTCCCTGCTTGTGCTGTAGGACAGACTTACCACCACAGTGCCTGTGAAACACCTCCCAGTCTCTGATGGAGCGGCTGAGAGCAGGAGGCTAAAATCCCTGCCCAGGCTCTGACAGCTCCCCCTGCCCCACCAGCAAGGCTGGGAGACCCCAGCCTCAGCCGTGAGACCCTGCCTGGCAGGCGTGCTCCTGGGTGGGGAGAGATGGCCTGGCCCTACAGCAAGAGGCAGCACGAAGGTAGAAAGCGGAGAGGTGTGGGCTGCAGGAACAGCCTCCATACTCGACCAGGGATAGGCTGCCTGCACCGGTCCTGGGTGGTACCACAGGGAACACATCCTAGCCCCATCCACAGTGGGGGACTAGGAGAGGGCTCAGCATCAGGCTGTAGCAAACTGCGAGCTAAGGAGGGACAGATTTGCTTCCTGCTTCTCCTGCTGTCCCCACCTCCCTCCCACCCACGCCCCCAGCCCTGCCCTGCTCTCCAATAGAGGCAGCTGGTCAAACTTGGCCTCGGGAGATGCTCACCGGGTTAAATCAGAACTAGCCTAAAGCAGAGCGTTCTGAAATACAGATGAGAGATGCTGAGACTGGCCTTGCTGCCCACTTCCATCTCTCCTGGCCCTTTCTTTGTCCTCAAGGACGGTATTTCTCCTCAAGGTTTGGCTCAAGAAGTTCATCTACTTTTCCCCTGGAACTGAAGGTCCCTAAACCCCTGCCAGGGCCAGGAGAAGCAAGCTCTCTAGCTGCCCTGCAGTGGCTGGGGCAGGAGCCCTGTCTCATCCTTCTCCTCCTCCTCCTTCTCCTCCTCCTTTTCCTACCACTGGCCCCAGGTGTGGGCTGACCCCACAGCCTGCCTCACACCCTGCCATGGGTGTCCAGGCTGACCTGAGAAAGCTCTGTGAGGAAGGAAGAGGGAAACACCAGCGGGACGGTACCTGCTCTCCATGGGTAAATATCTGAGGGATAAGTAAGGGGGGTCCAAAGATCTGGAAGAAAGAGTTGGAGAAGGTTAAAGGCCAAGAACAGGGGAGCCCCTTACACAGACAGCCATTGCACAGGGACTGAGGACGAGGGGAGCAGATGGCCTGTTCCCCAGGGCCACTGCTGCTGACACTTCAGTACAAACTCCAGAGCCCAGAAGATGCCAAGCAAGATGCCTCACAGGTCCTCAGACAGTGGCACACACATGGCATTGCAAAGCTCCACGGGACGCCTTGCAGACAGAGAGGAGCTGCTGGTGCATTCAGCCTGCTGTATGCACCATAGATCATATGTACACAGGGCACGCTTGGGACACACGAGGCTGGGATAGTCCTTGGCACGTATGGGTAGCCTGTGGCTGCTGGACAAGGACTGGTATGGCTTCCAGTTAGCACCTCTCTGAAGCCCCCAGTGTTGGCCAGTCCCTCACAGTCTGGCCAGGTACAGTAACAGGCCTCTGCAGCACCCACAGAGCCAGGGTGAATGGGCAGGCTGAGCGCTTCACATCAGGGACGCTGTCCTTCAGCCTGAGGAGGTCAGGCTGATCACCTCACTGCTGTATCCTCTGTCCCCCTGCCAGAAAGAAGCCACATGGAAGCAGTACTGCCTTCTTTCCACAGCAAAGCCACAGCACACACTGGGTGTAAGGACAGATGCCCGACAGACACTGCACTGCCTGTGGGGAGCAATGCCTTCTCCTCCTCCTCTTCAGCCCTGGTCTGCAGAGCACATCCATCCTGTGAGCTCTGCCCTGTGTGAGCTGTTCAGGATGATCCATCTTGAGAAGAACCTGTGTTCAAAGTGTATCCAAGGGAAATGGCTTGGCTCTAAGGGCTGGTCCTTCTACATAAGAGTATAGCCCAAAGTGTGGATAAGCAGTGTTGAGGGTCACCAGCTGGCTCTCTCTGGCCTCTGGTCCCCTGGGTGTGACAGGTGGCTGCTGACATGCACGCCTCATTGTTAACCTTGGACTTCCAGAGGTTTGCAAGGTGGAGGCCAGCTAGGAAAATACCAAGTGGAGTGGACTTGTGTTCCAGAACTGGGGATACTTCTGTGTGGGAGGACACTAGGGTCTTGCTGGACACACAAAGAAGGTGTTGGAGGTCACACAAAAGTGAGGGCAGGGGAGCAACTGCCTCTGACTCTAATAAAAGGGCAGGTCAGACCTGCCAGAGGATGAGACCAGCACACACTGGTGGCTGTACCAGCTTCATCCTGGATAAACAGATATGGGAGGCATCTAAATCCCAACCCAGCTGCAAGTGAACTCTGTCTGACTTGGAGGAAAGTGAGCAGAGCTCAAGTGGCTGCAGCAGTCCCCGGCCTGAGGCGATGCTGGGGGCACTCAGTGTGCCCCCAGCACCACAGTGCTACCAGTCTGTGTCTAGGGCACTTGCCTGGGCAGCATCTGGCACTTTGTGGGCTGCTCAGAGCCTCCAGCTCCAAGACCTTTCTGATGTCTTCCTGGAGGTGCTGCACTCAGCTGCTAAATAGCAGCTTTAGACAGGGAGAGAGCAGAGACTCAGCCTACCCATTGTCTTCACGCAGAGACCTAGCTTCAGACATGGATTTACATGAAAGGACAAGAATGAAATGGTCCTGACCCCTTCTCTGTGCAATGAGACACCCAGCACATTGCTTTTGATGTACAAGGAACGAGACTGAACACAAGGAACATGTATGCCCACAAGCAATGCCCTGTGCCCTTCCCCAGAGCTCTCCACCAAGGGCTCCAACGGCTCCACGGCAGCAGGAGAAACAAGCCATGGGGCAGGAGAGGCTGGGCTGGGCTGGGCTGGAGGAGGACTCAGAGGCCCACACTCGTGGCTGGTGCATGCCCTCAGCCTCCTCCATGCTCTGCTCCACAATGTTCATCCTGCTGCTTCAACCCCTGCCTCGTGCTGCCGGCCCAGAGCATTGTGCATAGAGCTGAGCAGCACAGAAGGGGCACCTGTGTGCACATGTTCCCATGCAGACATGTGTGAACAGAGATGGGGCTTGACAGAGGCCCAAGGTGACATTAGAATGGCTGAGTGAAGCTTTTGGAGCCATTGTTTCCCTGGGGACCTCCACCTGCACACTGAAAGGACAGGTGCCCCTCCCAGGGCTGAGATAAGTACCTGGGAGCTCTGCAAAGGCCTTATCTGGGCATGGATTATTTCCTGTCCTGTGAGGCTGCTGGTTTATCGTCACCCAAGTTTTGAGTGCTCCAGAGTAATCCCAAGGGGAGGCACAGTGTGTGACAGGCAGTTAAACCCAGTTTGGCTGACCACATTCCAGAGGTGAGGGTCAGGGCATGAGCCCACCCTCTGGCAAGGTACTTGCCACCCACCACCAGTGCCACACTGCCATCCTTGGCTTTGCCCTTCCCAGGGGATCTGGAATATCTGAGGGAGACATCCCCAGCCAGCTGACAGGACAGCCTCCCAAATTACAGACCCCCTGTTTCTGGGTCCAGCCTGCTGCCTGGGGGACGATGTCCTCCCAGCTGAGCAGGGTTACTGTCATTACTGTCCCTGCTGACCCATGGTGGACAGCACCTTTTGCCCACCTGAGGTCAGCCCAGGCTCTGCACCCAAGCTCAGCCCAGGCTCTGTACCCACACAGTGGGTGTGAGGAGCTTGCAGCAGCAGCAAGAAGCCTCACAGGTGGCTTCTAGGTGGTGACACAGTGGGACACTGTGCTCAGAGCAGCCCTGAGCTTCACCCACCGCTGTGAAGCATCACTTTGGGCTGCCAAACCTGTGGCCACAGCAGAGACTTCAGCCACAGGAGCAGCGCTGAGAGGAGGCAAAGCAAGAGGAAGGTGGATCTAGTATGAATCAGAATTAAGGAGCTGGCCTTGATACTTCGGTACAGCTGCCAGAGAACAGTGTGTTAAATTCCTGGAGTGCCTCATTTTGAAAGGGGAAGAAGATGTTCCCCTGCCCCTTCCACTGGCCTCCTTTGTCACTGGGATGTGCTGGTGCAGCAGGGCTGAGCACTCCAGCATCTCACCTGGTTGATGCAAGCGGACTCGTTGACGCTGTCGGAGATCTGGTTGTATTCTTCCTCCCAGGTTGGGAACTTCGGAGGTAGGAGGATCTCGACAGAGTCCAGGCGGTCCAGGCTCCTGTCAGCAGAGAGAGAGGGTGTGAAGGGTGTCCCCATGGCAGGGGCAGTGCTGGGGCTGTGCTGGAGCTGCTGCTCTGCCAGGAGAGCCAGACCACCCCTGCCTGCGGCAGGCTCTGCCATGCACAGGCACATGTGGCAGCACGGAGATGATGCTGGACAGAGTCCACCACTGGGCCCCTGCTGCAGCTCCTGGGGCAGAAGGAAGCACCTCCTCACCTTGCCAGTCCCTGACTTGAGCTATTGAGTCTGGCACATGGGTTAAAATTTGTAGGGTGCAGAGGAAGGAGAGGAGACAAGACTTCAGGTCCTGCTGCCCCAGGAATGCACTGCAGATGTCAGGTTAGTCCAGCTGAACCCCAAGGAGCACATGGCATCCATGCCAGCCCCCAGAGCCACAGCCCTGGTGACAAAACAGCTCTCACAAGCTGATGCCTGGGACAGGAGCTCAGGGAAGCCAGCTTCCCCCTGCTTGTACTGGTGGAAAGAGGTGTGAGAGATGGGGTGAGACATTGAAAAGTTTAAATGGTATTTTGTGGACTTTGCAATAGGAAACATCTGCAGGATTTTGTTGCTGCTGTGTTTTGTTTTGTTTTGGATTTTGTTATTTTTATTTGTGTAGAGGAATCCAAAAGATTATCTGGAAGAATTTCAAAGGGAGCCAAGCCTGACTGACAGGGGGAGCAGGGTGGGGTGGTATTGCCAGAGCAGCTTTTGCTGCAGGCTCTGGAGAAGCACTGTTCCCATGCCCTGGGGCTCAGCAGCAAGAGATGAGCAGAGCTGTCACTGAGCCTGCACCAGCCAAGAGCACAGCAATGGTCTCTGCTGAGACCCAGGCACACAGGGGCCAGCAGGGATGCAGAATGGTGCGAGGGGTGTGAGAGGAAGAGGAGGGATGTAGGAAGAGTGGGGATCTCCTGTTGTGCTCCACCCCAAACCCGGGGTGAAGGAGTCCTTGCAGCAGAGCAGGCGGGGCATGGTGGAGAACACGGTCAGCCACAGCGCCTAGGCGAGCTGCAGTGTGTCTCCCTCCCTCTCGAACTTCACAGGGTCCTTACAGAGCTCTGTCCTTCACCAGCCTGAGGGACACCGAGGCTGAGGGCAGAGTGCGCCCCAGCAGGGCTGGAGTACTGTGCAGCGTGTGGACCTCCAGAAAGAACTGTGGCATCTCCTAAATCTCAGTCCTTGGGCGTGATAAGAGCTGGCAGCAGCCTCTTCTGCCGGGGGTGATGGAGGAGACGCCCAGCCCCCAGCGGAGCCACGGCTGAGCCACGGCTGAGCAGCCTCGGGCCCTGTGGCACCCCAAGCCCTGGGCTATCTGTTTATTGCCTGTTTCCCTCAGCCTGGGGGGGGTTTGTCCATGAGCTCACCACACACCTGTGGTGCGAGTCAGTCGTGTCCTGGGGCAGGCAGTGTCCCTGCCAGCCTTCCTGTGCCCGTTCCATTGGGCTTCACCCTGCCTTAGCCTCACAGCCTGCCCATGGGGAAATGAGTCACAAAGCAGGCAACAGACTTTGGAAGGGCAGAGACCCTCTCACAGGGATGGATCGTGTGTCACTCCTCTGTGCCTTGCCCTAGGTAAGGCTGCAGCTGCCCAGGCTGCAGCTGCTCTCCCTGCAGTCCCTCATGTCCCCAGCCACAAGTCTGGTGCCCCTTGGCCAGTGGACACTAAGGCCAAGGGCCAAGGAGACTGAGGATCTTAGCGAGGGCTGGCACAGGGCTGTGCTAGGGCATGGTGCTCCTGCTGCTGTCCCGAGGATGTGCCAGGCTGGCAGGCCACCCCAGGGAGGCCCTGCAGAAACCAAAGCGGCGACAGCATCCAAAAAGCTGGTTGGTGAGGGGGGAGAGGCAAGGGGGTGGTCGGCAGATGGCAGCCGTGTTCGTGCTCCTGCTCCTGCTCTGGCTCAGCTGTTGCTGGCCAGGCCTGTGCCCAGCACAAGCCCTGGCCAGCTTGGGCCAGACAAGACAGGCAGACCAGGATGTGATGGCCCTGGCTGGAGGGCAGTGGCAGAGCCGTGGAGCCTGCTCCTTCCCAGGCAGCATCCTTCCCTCCAGCAGATCTCCTGCTGGGGATCAAGCACTCTCAGCAATGGCCATGTCCAGCTCAGACCTGCCAGGACCCCTCCTCATCCATAGCTGCATCCATAGCCTGGTCAGCTCTGCTCCTCTGCTCAGCACCTTGCCTTGACTCGGTCCCTTCTTCAAAGCTGCCTGTCTGTGAGCTCTGGCTGGACCCTAGCATGCCAGGTGAGGTCATACCCTGATAGACATAACCTGAATGGACAATGACCTCGAGATAGGAAGAACCTCAGTCTCTCAAGTGGGGTATTTTGCAACAGAGACCCCTGGGCCCAAGTCTTGTCCCCTTGGAGCTGGTGTGAAGGCAGAGAACAGGGATGGATCCATAGCAGGCATTTCCAGGGCTCCTTGCCGCTAATTTTGTCACCACCTCTCAGCTGGCAGCAGCATCTGGTCTGCATCTGAAGCCGCCATGAGGGGTCTCCACACTACCTGCTGCACTCACACTTCCTTCTGGCTCTGTCTGCTAAAGAGCAGCAGTTCATCTGTGGTGGCTCCTGCCTCCCCTTGCCCCTCTGTGCTACTCACATCCTCCCAAGGCACAGCCTGTGCCAGCCTGTTACAGCCCCTGGCTGCCTTGTCCCAGGAAGCAGCTGGTAAGGACACTGCACAGCATCACCTCCAGGCAGGTGGTCCACACAGACCCCAACCTGCAGGGACCAGCCTTTTGTCCAGCAAGCTTTTGCTGTGTTACCCTTGCTCTGCTGTCCATCTGGCTCAAGCCACTATGGGTTTTCCTCCCTCAATATCTTGCCCCAGCAGCTCGTGTCTCCTGGCCTCAGCATATTACCTAGCCTAGTGTGCCAATGGGACACTCTCTGGCTGGTCCCAGAGTCCCTGGGACACCTGTGGAACACAGCAGATGGCACAGCCCCAGCAGCCATGGGCTGCATGCCAAGTGTCCTCAGCTATGCTGGCTGAGCATCTTCCACATCTAAATAGCATCATGGGGTTGGGATCTCTGCACTCCCTTGGAGGAGCAGATGCTTAGAGGGGAAGTCCACACAGTTCCATCAAAGGAGTGCTCTTCCCATTGCTGAAAGGAAGGGACCTGGAGCAGGCTCCTAAGACCAGGGCTATTTAGAGTCACCAGGATGGAAAGGTCTCTCCATTTCTCTGCCACATCTTCTCCTGTCCTGCTTGTTTCCTCATCTGCCTGCTACACAAGCAGTCTGAGCTGGTGTGCAGGAGCCTTGCTGTGCTCTGATCCCCACATAGGGTCTCCATGTGGATGCTGCTGGCTAAGCTCCAAGGTCTGCTTCTGGGGTGGCCCCTGGGACCTCTGCAGAGCTCCCAGAGTAGCTCCACCATTACCTTTGTGTAGTGCTCTGCTCACTCAGGGACTGTTGGGTGGCCTTGAGGTAACTCTGCCTCCGAGCTGCAGTTTTCGGGGATGGTTTGGGGCTGGTTTCTGAGTCTTCGCTATCATCATCCCCCATGGCTTTGATGTAACTCCCGCTCCGCATGCGTCGGCACGGGATCTCGCTGTCCTTGTCCCGAGACAGCGTGTTGTTCCACTCCCCCTGAGGTACCTGCAAGAGTAAGGGGAGCATGAGCAGACACGAGGGGCAGGACATCTGGGACCAGCAGAATCATGGAGACTCGGGGCTATTGGTGGCAAGGACAACTGTTGGAGCCTCAGGTGGATGGTAGTGGGAATGGGCAATGCGATTCCTTTCCAACCCTCCCTCAGCAGTCCAGGCCAGGATGCCCTAGGTTTGATTGCCCCTGGTTGAGCACATCTCCCCACAGGCACTCCCCCCACCACCACTGCAGAGCACCTTCACACTGGGCCATGCTTACACAGCAGATACAAGCGAAACAGTGCCAGACAGAAGAGGGAGGGAAGAGTCTCACCAGATCTGTGCTGAGCATGGGGACAGGAGCAGCACACAGCTGTCCACTGAACACTCATTAACATTAACTCAGGCCAAAGCAATCAAGAGGTACTGCAGACCAGGACCTGTGGATCAAAGTCCAGACCCTCACTAAGTCCAACACCCTGTAAGATTTCTGAGCAGAATGTGGCTGAAATTCATTCCTGAAGCCAAGCAAGGCCCTCACAAGTGTCTCTAGAGTAGCTTGGGCACTTAGACCTCACGCTGGCCTCTTGCACAGAGATGAGTAGTATCTTGTGCAAGAAAAGTGCTTCTAGCTTCAGTGAGATGACTATTCTGCAGTTAACTGAAGGCAGACATAATCTCTTACTCCCTTGTTAGAGATGGGCCTCGAGCACTGAGCAGCTGAAGTAACCAATGCCACTCCTGCTTTTCCTGTGAAACGTTTCTGTGGGTGATTGGAGTCACAGGCAAGGTGGTTGGCCTGCAGCAGAGCCAGACCTCAGCCCAGGACTGATCAGGACAAGAGCCACATGTGCTGTGGGACAGGCCCAGGAGGAAGATTGGGCAACCCGAGTTGCCCTGAGCAAGCCTCGATTTTGTGGCTATCTTGCCTTGTAGCTAGCCTTTGACCTGCCCTTGAACTGAGGTCAGAGGAAAGCAAGGGAAGGTGTGAGGAATGCAGCAATGTGCAAACCATGCAGACACCAGGACAGTCTAAGGCTTCCCAATCTGCTGTGGGAAGTAGGCTGGTTGGGGAGCACCATGGGGAGCAGCAAAAGGTCTTGAGCTGAGTGCAGCTCATGCTGCTAAGAGCAACCACGTTGACTCTGCTGGATGGAGCTGCTGGATTTGACCAGCTCCCCAGGGGGCTGTGGGATTCATCAGCCAGTGCTTGTATGGTGCTCTGGGGATGCACAGAGCCATGCTGCAGCTCGCTGTGATGAGCCAGAGCCATTAAGCACTGAATGGTTCCTGTTCCTCTCCCTGTTGGCAGCAGGCATCTTCTCTGGGAGCCAAAGCTGGCTTAAGGGTGCTGTCTGCTGCCGGGGTGCAACAGCTTGAAATGAGCTTCAGATCTGCAGGTAGAGACTCCTCATTCTGCTAAGGGCCGAAGGTGTGCCAGATGCAGACTCAAACCATGGGCAATAGCTTAGCTCACTCTGAGGACTTTCTGCCCAAAGGAGCCACAGGTTCAGCCCATGTCCTGTCAGCTTGCTGCTTCCTGTGTGTGTAGGCAGAAGGCAAGGGGTGACCCCAGTGCTATGCAGAGCAGAACCCAAACATCCTGTGGGACTGCCTTGGTGATGGGGCTCCCACCGTGGTGTGCACCTGTGAGCCAGGACCCACGTCACTGGGGGACATGGAACAAAGAGCCCAGGGCATCCTGTTGCCTGTGTGCAGGGCCCAGGCAGAACCAATGTGGAGTGAGTCTCACATGTGAGACAAACCTGTCCAGGCCTCTCTGGCCCTGACTGCTGCTGCTCCTGTTCTTCACAGCTCTTATCACTGCCTCCTGCAAGCTTTGTGCTTGGCAGTGGCTTCTGGGCTGGCTACTTGCAAGACTGCCCAGCTCAGGAGATACTGGGTGTTGTCTGGCAGGCTCCTACAAAAGTAGGAGCAGAGAGCCCTTTCTCTCCTGGCTGTGAGTGCTCCTTCTGCTCCAGCCCAGCTGTCTGCACATGAGAGAGATCCCACAGGTCACAAGGGTGGCTGGCTCTGACCTCTTCTAAAGCAGACAGGGGCCCTGAGAAGCATTATTATACCTATCACCTTGGTGTGAGGTCTGACCTGAGACTATGTTTTGCTGCCTCCCTTCTCCTCAAGATGAGTTGCAGCCTCCTGCCTGTAAGGGTCTTGGGTCAGCAAGGGGCTGGGGCAAGGAGGCAGACAGGGTTGGAGCTCCTGGCTGAGGAGGTGAGAGCTTGCCAGCAGCCACGAACACCAAGCAGGGGCCAAGGGACTACACAGCCATCCCCTGTGCAGGGGCAGATGCTGCGTTTTGAGGGGCAGTGGGAGGTGCTGGCTTCAGCCCCGTGAGCCCAAGGACACTGGAGGCATTAAAGCCTCAGGCTCTTCTTGCAGCTGCTCTGATGCTGCTGCTTGAGGGCAGGATCTGCAGTTGCTCAACTCTGCCTGGGCTTGTGCATCCACCTCCTGGCCTTGGACACTCTTGGCTCAGGCAAAGCAACACAAAGACAGCATTTTCAGTGTGTATCTGCTGGTGCAGCTTGTCAACAGCAGCATGAGCCAAGCACCCCACAGCGGTGCCTACCCCATATGGAGCCTGTCCCTCTCTAGGGACAGCCTCCACCAGCTTCCTTGCTGCACTGCAGCAGCCAGCTGGTCCTAACTAAGCTGCCTTATTTCTCCTTTCTCTTGCCTCTCCTCTACTTTGCACCTTGGCAAGGCAGCAAGAAACAAAGCTGCTTTCAATGTGCTCCATGTTCCAGTTTAGCAGTGTCAAGGAGAAGGAAGATGCTTGACAGGACACCCTTTGAACTTGGTGCCCCCGTTTGGAGCATGTCCTGCCTCTGCACAGAGTCCACAGGGACTCCAACAGATCTTGCTGCCATGGAAGAGAGTGCAGGACAAGTGTTCCAGGAGTGTTTGAAAAGACCAGGAGATGCCCTTGGGGATCTTCAAAAGAAGTGCAGGTACCTGAGATGCTGTTCAGGATCCTCCAGGATCCTGTATATTCAGAAACCTGAGGATGTGAGGAGCTTGTCCCATACTCTCTGAAGCTCTGTGATGGGGTGAAGAGCCCAGAGGACCTCCTGTTGTCAAAGAACAGACCTTGATGGTGGCCAGTGCAGCACCTCAATGGCAGCAACTTTCCTGCCAGCTGAGACCCTGGGCTCTGAACTCAGCCCCTGTACTACAGAAAGGACAATGTGGAAATGAGAGCTGCCTTGTGATGCACCTAGGCCTGGCACAGAGAAGCTCCCTGCAGGAGCCTTGCTGCTCTTCATGCTGTTCTCCCAGATGTAGGCTTGGTTCTGCCTGTGGTGGTTTGGTTGGTGTGAAAGTGGTGGGAGCAAGAGGACATCCAGGTCGAGAGCCTTTGTAGGTGGTTGCTGGCACAAAGGCCTTGGGGATCCACCCTGCCCAGTGGCTTCACGTGAGGGGAGATACCCTGCCAGGCTTCAGGATGTGAACCTCCTTTCTGCCTGGCCTTGGTCTCTGCAGTGCCTTGTGGTGCAGGCATGTGGGATCCAGGCACATGTCCATCCCTGGGAGCTGGGCTCCACTGACACCATCCTGCCACAATGCTGCCTGTTGCAAAGCAGCAGCGCCTTCTGGATCTTCTGCTCTCTGTGTCATGAGCTGAGCATGGAGGGAAAAGAGAAGAAGGGGCCACACGGAGGTGTTCCCCAACCTTAATTCTGCCTGGGGTATTCCCCAGTTACCTGGAGCATAAACAGAAGGGATAGAGGAGGGAAGGGGAAAGCTCCAATCCTGGGTGCCGGGCAGGGGCGAAAGAGCCTCACTGCTCCCATCGCTCCGGTGGGGTCTGGGGAAAGAGAGGCTCGCAGAGCAAGCAGGGTTCCTCTTTGTGCCAGCTCTGACATGCAGCCCAGCTCTGGCACACACAGACATGCAGCACACACCAATGCACTGGCCAAGGCACCCGCGTGGCCGGCCATAGGCTGCAGGGATGCACTGCCATGCAGCCGGGCTCCGAAGCAGAGAGACCGAGCCCGATGCAGGGACACCGCTGCTCCCCCCAGGGCAGGCTCCCTCCTGCTATCCCGAGGGCTGCTCATGGTCTCAGGCATGTCCTCAAGAAAGAAAGCTGGAGCCCAGGCTGCCTACGGGCCCCATCTGTCCTTTTGGCAGGGCACCCTCTGGGAAGGACCTGGACCAGGTTTCCTGCCCCATGGGAGCTCTGTGGGGCTGGCATGAGGACAGCCAGCGTCTGTGGAGTGGCTGGCATGGAATAGGAATCTATTTTTTGGGGCTACTGGGGGTTTAAGGAAGATTAGGTGTGGTTTGACTGTAAGTGGGGTGAGGGAGGCTAATCTGTGTGTTGTATGTGTCTAATGGTGCCCGTGGTATGACTCTGCCCCCTGGGAGCCCCTGCACCACCTGTCTGTTTGATGGGGGCTTGGTAGCCACGGACATGGGGCTGAGTCTGGGCCTGGAAACATCACTGTTGGGAAACACCCAATAGTCCACAGGGAGCAACAAGACTACCCAGAGCTTGCAAAGGGGCAGGGGAGGTGAATAGCCTTGGGAACTTGCCTCAGCCTGGAGACTAGGGAATCCTGTTTGTCCCCATCCCAGTTGTCCTTTCCTCCCTCACATCAGAGGGGCACTTCTCCACCTCTAGGACTCACCAGGCATTCCTGCCTTGCAGCAGCCCCATCTGCAGCAGGGGAGGGTCTCTATACTCTCTAAGCACTGTGCTCTGTGGGGAGGCAGATGCACCTGATCCCTCACCACGGGGCAAGCAGGGCATGAGCTCATCCTGCTCCAGAGGGAGGGGGTTGCAGGGGACATGTGGCCTTGCAAAAGGATGTTTCCCACACACTGGGCTCCAGAGGTGACTTGTCCATCGCCAGCCCCTTCTCATGCTGAGGAGAGGTCTGGATACAATCGTCCCATCCTACCCTGAGGGCCCTGAGCCCTGTGCCCTGCCCTCCTGGGCTCACGCTGGGCATCTCAGGGCAAGGTCAGCCCCAGTATCCATGACCTGTTGGCTTGCAGGGGCACAGAACCTCAGGTTTTCTGGACTGGGTGCCTGGGGTTTTGGCTTTTCTGGTGAGATGCTGCTGGCCACAGGGCCTGTCCCAGGCCTCTCCCAGTGCCCCTCCAGCCATGGCAACAGTGGCTGCCAGGTGCTTCCTAGCAAGGCTGCTCCCATTCCGAATCCATCGGCGCAGGCTGCCGACCCTGTCTGATGGTCCCAGGAGGGTCAGGGCAAGGAGAGAGCTGGGCAAAAGCTTCCCCTCAAAACAAGATCCCTACCTGACTGCTGCCTGCGTCGGTCGGCCCAGGGCTGAGGGGCTGGTCCCAGCTCGGTGGGGGCTCACTCGGCTGCATCTCGGCATGCAGACCCCCCACGTCCTCCCAGCTGAGCGGTGAGGCTGCCCAGCTGCTGGCCAGGCTCATGCCACCCAGCTGTGCCCACAGCCCTCCGTCAGGCTGTCGAGAAATGGAGGCTCATTACATGGGTGGGGAATACCAAGCAGGGCTGTTTGGTATCCCTGGCTGTGGCCAAACCCCAGGAGGCGAGGGGCTGTTGGGTCACATTTGGTGTCTGGGGCTGCCCGTGCTGGGGCTGCCATCACACCCCGAGGGGGAACGGCGCCAGCAGATATTTTGTCTGCAGCTCTTTAACCTCCTGATGCTTTGCTGACAAGAGGGGGCAAAGAGAAAGAAACCAGGCCAAGAACACTTTTTCTGATGACATTCCTGATGCAGTAAGTCCCTCTGAAATTTGATTGGCAGCCCTGGCCAGCAAGATATTGGAAGCAAAGTGTGCTTCAGTAATTCATTGCTTTTTTAAGGCTTCTAAGCCCGCTGGCCACAGCCAGGGGACCCCATGACACCTCAGCATTAAAAGGATGCTGGAGATTTACATCTGCAGACTAATCCCCTCCACCCCCTATCTAGGCCTGGCTTATTTATCTTCATGCCTCTCTCTAGGGCACAAGCAGGTTTATGTTCCTCAAGCACTGCTTTTTGAAACCACCACAGCGACCTGGTGCTCTTGGTGGCAGGGGATTGAAACCAGCATTAGCCATGCAGGCTTCTGCCATGCAAGTGGGGTGGCTGGCATGGCCCTCCTGGCCCCACAGCCCTGCCCACGGGCAGGTAAGCAGCAAAGGCAGCCATGCCCTGCAGAGCTGCAGGTCCTACCAGTGCTCCAGGGAAGCTCTGTAGAGCGGGGCTTACTGGGCACGCTGGCACATCCTTGCGACGCGTGAATATAAAGGGGTAAGCATTAGTTATTACTGGTGACCCTCAGACTGTGGGATGGCAGCGGTGCTGTGTCCAGGTAGGATATGAGCCACGGTCCCGCAGCAAGCCCACCTGCCTGGGCACTCAGTGCAAACAGCTACTTACAGGCAGCTATGTGCCTGGATATCCAAGACTCCACCCCACCGCAGCAACTGCAGGGTCTGGGTGGGCAGTGGGGGCATGGTGGGGTCCCACAGCAATTGCAGCAGAGGGTGCTGAAGCTGCAGCGTGGGCACATCATCTCTTCCCCACACTGCCACGGTTTAGCTCAGGGGCTGGGGGATCCTGGGGCAGCACTGGACACCATTTGCACCGGTGTCCCCACAGGAGGTGTGGCAGTCAGTCCCTGGGGCCTCGGTGAATTTAACACCCTCCTCCCTCCACCCCTCTCCAGCAGGATGTGATTTGAGGTGACAGCTGAACCATCTGGAGCTGCTTGATAATGTCTACCAGGCAATAGGACGCCTACCGAGAGGATGTCCTCTGTCTTCCTGGGCCGTCCCTGCACGGAGCAAGCCCTAACCCCCCCATGGCACCCACCTGCAGGTAGTGGTAGGCCAAGCCTTGATGGCAGGACTTGGATTTCAGCAAGGCTTTGTCGATCGTGGCAGAGGCCTTCTGGCACACTTCCCGGGCATGGCTGAGTGTCAAGGTGGACCAGGAGCCTCTCTTAATGTAGTTGGAGTCATTGTTGATGGGGATATTGGTGCAAGGGGTGACCTTGAGGTCGTTATTGCTCTTGGAGGATTTCAGCATGTGCTCGCTGATGGTGTTGTAAGCATGCATGAAGTACTTGGGCTGGCTGTGGTCCGGCTGCCTGCCCAGCGTCATGAGGCCCATCGGGTTGCGGTAGCTGCAGGTATCGCTGTCTAAGTTGTCGTCTGAGCTCCACCAGCCTGATATGTTGGATCTGGTCCTGCGCTTGGGCTCGGAGGTCTTGGCTCGGTCTTTGCTTTTGCTCCTCCGGTTTTGCTTGGGGTCATCCCCCCCCTTCTTGCCGTTCACGTTGCCTTTGGTGGGGCCCTCCAGGGACTGGGACTTGGCAAACAGCTTCTGGACCGAGTGGACGAGGTGGCGGATGCGCCCAGGGCTCTCGCTCCGGTGCTTCGCATCGCTCCTCTGAAACTGAAGGGTGCTGAAGCCGTCCCTGTGGATGGGCAGCTGCTTCTCAAACTGGTCGAGGAGGTTGGCAGGCAGGCGGTTGATTTTAGTGGCTTGGGCATGGCTTGGGAAAGGGTTGTCATCTGGGACCTCGAAGTGGGAGTTGTAATGGATGCGGGGGAAAGTGCTGCTGTTGGAGATCTGGTTGTTGAGCGGCAGGAGACAGTCGCCGTGGAGGGTGTTCTGGGCTGGGAATCGGGGGTCCATGGTGAAGGAGTCAGTGGGGCTGAGGAGATAAGGGTTCCTGTCCTGGGGGGCATAAAGAGAGTCTTGAGGGGAGTCCAGATTATCAGAGAGGTGGCGGCTTCTGTTATCTCCCAAGCCCTTCATGGTCCCAGTGTTCCCTAGACCATTGCTCAGGGATGGTGTGGCAGAGCCCTTGCAGGAGCACCGATCCTGCTCCCTCGCAGATGTCTCTGCACCTGGAGGAAGAGGACAGATGCTCAGAGCCTGTCAAGGAGCTCTTTGGCAGCCCAGTCCTCAACGGGGCACCCTTTCTGTCCCAGCTGTGAAAGCAAATGCCGCCAAGGTTAAGGGAGGAAGGAGAGAAGCAGGATGGGAGAGAGATGAGACGGCAGGAAGGGAGGAGAAGGGGCATGAGACCATGGGCTGGACAGAACAGGAAACAGGAGGGGAGGAAGGGGAGGCTTTATTCTTTCTAGCTGCAGTTTAAGTGCTCGTGTGTCTCAGTGCTCGACCACAGCCTGCTTAAATAATGCTGCTGCTATTTTTCTGGTCTCTGCACATGTTTATTTAATAGAGTCCCTTCCCCAGCCAGCAGAACAAAGGCTAACAGGGGCACTGCCAGCAAATCACTGCTCCTGTCCCATTTGTTCAGAGGGCTGAAGAAAAACCTGCTGTCAAAGGCTGCACGGGGGCCCTTCCCCAGCCAAGGGAAGTCTGGAGCCAAGCATCCCATCTTCTGCATTATGCTTTGTGTTCCTGTGGTTGCTGGATCTCAGAAGGAGGCTGGCAGGCCTGCTCTGTGTGTTGCATGCAGCTGTGCTAATGCAATATGATGTCAAACATCTCCTCTCCAACAAGTGCCCCAGTTTAACATGTTTTACCCTGGAGGAAATTGTTTCAGTAGCTATGGTGAGAGCAGAGGTGCTCCTGAACACTCAGAGACTGAGCTGAGAAGCTGTTTGCTGCTAAAATGATCCTTTCTGCCTTGCTGCATCGCTCGTGGGGAAGCTGTGTCACCCTCCAAGCTGGGCTGGCTGCCCCTTGCTACCATGCTCCTCTGCCGTGGGAAGGGGCTGAGGTTGACACTCTGTGGCCCATCCAGCAGATACAGGGGGTGGAGGATGGCAGCTGGACACAGAGGATCCCCTGAGGGCAGGGGAGCTCCTCACTGAAGGTTTCTCCAGTGCACTTACCTCGTCCTGCTTGGTTTGGAGACATCATGATCTACACTGGGTTGTATAGGGAAAAAAGACAAACTTTTTTGGGCTGCTTAAAGAAAATCAAAGACACATAGAAGAGTGGAGTTGTTAGCCAATCAGTTGGTTTTCCATACTTAGAAGTCTGAGAAAACGCAGTGTATAAACTAATTCTTATTTCCTTTTAGTTTAGCTGCTTATTTCTTTGCTGGTTTAGCTTGAATGTTACTTAAAGACAAACACTGAAGTGTCCTACAGGTATAAAAATACAGAATGAGATCCTAGACTACTTCAAAATCCAGGGACCCAAAACATGTCCATGTAGCTGAATGGCTGCTCTTTGAAGATGAAGAGGCTGCTGTGGGAGCTGGGATGCCAGGGGTCTGTGCAGGAAGGCCTTTTTCCAACACTAGGATGGCCCAATGCTCCCCAGCATGAACCTGGAAAGGGAAGTAGTGCCTGGACCTTCAGAGCCTCCCTTGAGTTTGTGAGAAAGCAAGCCATCATTTGCTGACTCCTAGAGAACAAGTAGGATAATGGTGTGTCCCTGTGAAAAGCAGAGCTGGTATTTTGGCCTCCTGGTCTCCCTGTTCAGCCACAAATTTGACTCCAGTCTCCCCAAGGAGCTTGTCCTCCTGCATGCAGTCTGGTCAGCAAGAGCTGCTGGGAGCAAACTGGTTCAGGGAGTGGAGTAAGAACTGAAGGATGATAGGAAATGGCAGGCTTGTTTTCCTTCCTCACACAGGGAAAGATGTATTAATAATGGAGAGCAGCTAGGGCTTTAAATAATTGTTTGGAAGCACAAACCCCAGAGGTGCAATGTATTTTACAGCTTGATGGGGTTTAGAAAGTCTCCATCTAGCTCTGCTGCTCCCAGTGGGTTGGCAAAGCCAAGCTGGTCCTTCTGGAGCAGTGGTGTGCAGCCAGAAGGTGAGTGCAGCCTGGGCTCCCCATCCCTCTCCAACAGAGACTCCACCTCTGTGAGTCCTACTCCTGGGCTCCTGCATTGTCAGCTGCCTCCCAGCACTCACGTGGACCTGCACAGCTCTTGTCCCCAGGGGATCCTGTGGCCTCACACAAGGTCCTGTCCCACCTCTCCTGAAACCTCCCTGGAGAAGCTGTATGACATGGGTCATCTTGACCTGCTGTTGAACTGGGGCCTGCAGCTGCTCCAGCTGCCTTCACCTACAGCCAGGTGCCCTGGCATGTGGCCTGGGCTTTGGTGCTGTGAGAGAGGAGATTTGGCCCTCAGACCTCTCTACCACACAGGCAGTGCCCAGGCATTTTAGGAATGAGGACATGGCTGTTGTTTTGTCCTGAGCTGGGGCAGCTTTGATACCAAACCTGCCCTCCTTGCCAAAACACCCAGTGCAACATCAGCCTGGACTGGCATCCAGCTGCTCAGGGTCCCTGTGGATGCCACCCATTCCCCATTGTGCTCTTCAGCAGCCAGGGGTCTTGCCCACGGGGCAGCACCCACATGAGCTGGTGGAACAGCAGCGGATGCTGGCTAGAGAGGTGCCACAGAAGAGAGACTCATGGATGTGCCATGCAGCCCTGCTCCTGTTTTGTGCAAGCTGTCATCCATGCAGTGGTTAAAGAGGGGTGACAAAGAGCCTTGCCAGATGTTCTCAGAGCAAACCCTCTGGACAGAAGAGAAGGACAGGGTGGAGAAGGACAGGCTCCAGACTGAGCCATCCACCCAGATGGCCATGAATGGGCAAACTCAACCTTGGCTGACTTGGATGGAAAGCTCTGCAGTTAGTGAGGAGCCTGAATCCTCCCTGAATCCCACTCTGATCTGCCCAGCCTCAGCTCTGCCCACCGTAGTCTCTTCCTTCATTCCTTCCATGCCCCTGTTCCAGACTTCCAGTAAGGTCTTTGGCTCAGGCTCTGCTGCCCGAGGCCACCCCAGCCCTGATGGATGCTGTGCTTCTCCTGTCACATTGTGCTACAGGAGGCAGACAGCTCCTAAGGAGATAGCACAGCACTGATTTAATTACAGGGGGATGTCTCTGGGTGTTGATAGTAAATATGTCTTTTCCTACAAAGGGCAATCGATATTTGAAGCAGAAATCTCTGGGGCACTCCTGAGAGGGACTTCAGCCCCGTGACTGCTTTGCTGTAAAGCACATCAGCATCAGTGCTCCTGTGCTCACTGGGCTCCAGAATAAAGGGAAACTGCCTTAGGACTCAAAATAAATAGGGAAATGAAATGAAACAAATGAAGTGAAAATAACCAAAAGGCAATGAAAGCCTGGCTTGCAAGGGGGGAGTGGGGCCAGGGGATGGACTGGCTCAGGAGAGCTCGAGAAGCAGAGGGGCAGGGAGAGGTGACTGAGGGGCTGTGGGGACAAGCAGGAAAGGAGGGGAAGTGAAGTTTGGGAGAGGGCTGGAGGGGTGAGAGCAGAAGATCCCTTCTTCTGGCAGGGAGCAGGGGAGGGCAGGGAGCTCCCTCTCTCCCAGGCTGATGTGCCCTTGCCAAGGGTGGACACTCCTATATGGCAGAGAGTTTATGGCTTCCTTTTCCTCCTATGGGCTCTTGCAGGGCTGACCAGAGGGCCTGGTCTTCCTGCCTGTCCTGCTTGTCCTAGGCACCCCTTCCCTTGACAGCCAGCCACAGTGTGGGCCACCAGCCTTGCTGCTGGGCATGAGCCAGGTCAGGGCTGGTGGGGCAGCCAGGACTCCTCCAGCCCCTCGTGCCCACCATGCTCTGTTTGCTGCATCCTCTGTGAGCTGCTTTCCCTTTAAGAAGGATTAAACTGTTTTCATTACATTTCAATTACTCTCTGCAATTCTTGGCACTTTCTTGAGGCATGGGGTCAGGGAAGGGAAAAAAACCAAAAGCCTCTTCCTTGCCATCTTTTTAATTTGGAAGGATGAAAAAGCTTGAAATTAAATCTCCCAAATCCATCATCCTGCAGCTCTTGAACTGGGCAAGGGCTGACTCCCAGGACAGCTGCCCAGTGCCCCTGCTGGGTGCCCTCACCCTGAGTCAGGCTCCATGGCAATGGATGGCACCAGAGCACAGGGGAGGACAACCAGAACGATCAGCAGGAGAAGACCCTGGTTTAGCAGATGGTCATGGCAGGGGCTGCCAGGATGGGGAGAGCCCTGAGCCCAGGGGAAGGTGCTGGTTTTGCTGCATGGCTTTATTACCTTCCTTCCCCTTAGCTTGTGCTTTTTAGGGGTTGCCATTCTTCTTCCCTATGGATTTGCTGATGCTCAGAGGTCTCTGAGGTGCAGCAGGTGACCTGATCTGTGTGTCCCAAACCACTGTGTACCCCAGCTGGACTCAGCTTTCTCTCTTGGACATGGCTTACAACAGCAGCTCTGGAGCTGCCTGTTTGCAGGCTCAGACTGGCTGTGCTGGATTCTCTTACAGAGCACCTCCTGCAAAACCCCTCTGCAGCTCCAGACACCGAGCAGCCTATGAAATCTTGAATCATGCAGCAGATGATAGCTTTGCTGAAGAACCTTCCTGCCCAGCAGGGACTCCTCTCCTCCCCTGGGGCAGTGCTGCCAACTTTTCCCTCCTGTAGGACCCACGGGTGCTCTGCTCATCTACCATGAGTGGGAGCTGTGGCTGGTCCAGGGGCTGCTGAAGCTGGTGGGAGACGGTTCACTGCACTTCAGAAAGACTGAATCACATCTTCATTGTAAGCTGAAACACCTCCATTGTTATAAGAGATACTTCAGTGCTGCAGATATTTGCTTTTCTCTCTCTTTTTAACAGCAAAGAGATTAGGCTGGCCTGAACTCAGGGCAGAGCAGGAGGTAACTGAAAAGGAACTGGATGGAGGAGAGGAGACATCTGCAATGCAGTGTAGGTACTAGCAAAGCAACGATCTCCTGCCTATCTGTCCTGTCTTCTCTCTCATGTGCCTCCCCAGCTTATGGCTGGCCACTCAGCCAGTGTTTGGTGAGTTCTTGAAATGATGGATTGTGACTGCTGGCAGAATGGGTGAGTGAGAAGTCTGTCAGGATGTCATGAGGGCAGAAGTCCAATGAGCTGTCCTGGAAGTGTCTGTCTGTCTTTGCTCTCCTTTGCTCTCTCTGAAGTTTCTACTATCCATGCTGGATCTCTCTGGTGGCATCTCCAGCCTCTGATGTCTTGTCCTGTCGACTCTGCATACAGAGAACAGATCTCCTTCCTCCTTTCCACCCTTGCAGATGAGCTCCATGTGCCCCTGGAGGAGCTCCACCAGGCTATGCACTGTGTTCTCCAGAGAATGGCTGCCCAGGAGACACTGGCCATGTCTGTCCCCATCTCTCCACAGTAACTCCTCCAGTGTTGCTGTGACATGGTTAGAGCAGCAGCCAGAGGATCACTGCTCCACAGGGGCTGCTCCTTGTCTGTTCTGAACAGAGTGGAGCCCCAAGACACAAAACAACAAAACCTGGGAGGGCCTTGTGCTTGTGAGAGGGCAGAGCACCTCCTGCAAGCCAACCATGTTAGGGACCACTGGGGAAGCTTTGATCAGCTTCTGTGCTGGGGCTCTGCATGTTGAGGGGCTTGGGCAAACCAGTTGCCACCACCCACCATGCCTCCATGTCAACTTTTGGGGTGAAGGTGGGTTTCCAGAAGCATTTACCTTTTTTCTCAAGTCTCTGGGTTCCCATGGGCCAAATTCTTGTGCAAACCCACCTTAAAACAGCTTATACAGAGGGCCTGGAAAAGACAGGGCAGAGGATGGGGCAAACTCTCTGCTCTTTCTCAGTGAGGAGAGGACAAGAGGAGGAACTGTGGCACTTTGCCCTGCCAGCCTCCCCTCACCCCTCTGCTTTCAGCTTCAATGCATTCCCAGGGCTTCACTTTGCAACGAGTCTGCTGTGGGGCAGAGGGAGGCTGTGCTGGGGTCACTGGGCAGGGCTTGCTCCTTCTCACCCAGCCTGGGAGGGCACAGGGAGCTCCAGCAGCACCCCAGTGTTCACTTGGGTTTCTGGTCCTTGTGTGCATGTGTTAGGACTGTAGCATGAAGGAAAACATGCCTGTGTGGCTGTGGATTGTGTGTGTGCTGCTGGC
Source organism: Galbula dea (assembly GCA_013399015.1). Classification (NCBI taxonomy): domain Eukaryota; kingdom Metazoa; phylum Chordata; class Aves; order Piciformes; family Galbulidae; genus Galbula; species Galbula dea. The sequence goes on along the minus strand of VWZX01002700.1, from coordinate 399,179 downwards.
AGTGCTGTGCATGGTGGAGACCCAGGTATGGGGGTCAGGCTTGTCCTGCCAGGTACTGGAGGTGGCCGAGGTGGAGGTCAGAGCTATCTCTGCAGCTTTGCTGGTGTGAGGGATTGCAGGCTGAGCATGGGTGCTTCTGCTCCTGCAGAAACTGGAGAGCTGCACGTGTTGGCCTGGTGGTCACCTCCCACAGCCAGCTGTGAGTGCAGGCTCTGTGCCACTTCCCTTCACCGTGTCCTTGGCACACATCTTCCGTGCAAGATGTCCATGTCCTCTCCCTGGCCACCTCCTACACAAACACAGCCATGGCTTCCCTGACTCAACAGTGCCTTGATACAGAAATGGGCACTTGAAGAGCTCTTCTTTCTCCCCAAAATCACAGCTGAAAGCATCATTCCTCCCTTCTCTTGCTTCCCTCTCCTCTCTGCCTCCCCCTCACAGCGTGGCCATAGATTTCCTGCTATTCCCACCAGCAGAGCTTTCCAGGAGCTTCTAAGATGTTCCTTGTGGAAACACCAAAGCTGTTGCCCCCATGCCAGCCCAGAGCCCTCACCATTGCTGAATGGCATGAGAAACTTACCATCTCCTGAGAGAGCTCAGCTACCTCGTTCCTCTGTCACGTCCCATCTAAAGAACATAATGCACCACGAAATCACTGTAGCTGTGCAAAAACACCCAGTGCCAGGCACACAGCCAGACCTTGGTGCAGGTGATGCCAGCAGGAGGCCAGAGACCCTTTGGCCAGGCTTCTTGGCTGACATTTATGCAACAATCACAGACTTGTTTTGGTTGGAAAGTGTCTCTTGAGATCATCACCCTCAAAGAAGGGTTCACCTCAGCAGGACTGGTTGAGGAGTGGCATGTACTGCTGAGGCAGGGCTAGCCACCACAGGCTCAGAAGAGGAAGGTAGAAGCATCAAGAGAAGCAGCATCCTGTAAAACAGGACTGTTCAGGGCACAAGCCCTCCAGAAAGAAGAATCCCCTGCTCTGGCAGGGCTGCAAGTGCCCTTTGGAGCCAAGCAGTCCTGCCCTCTGCTGATCAGCTCCTCCAGGGCTCCACAGACCACGGTCTCCCACGGAAACCTCAGCCTAGCCATAGAAGCTGGCTGCAAACACATGGGTGGCTTTTATATATAGAAACCTAGCAGCATGCTAATAACTAGCTAGATGAGGAACAAATGATTTGCAACCTGCAGAAGAGAAATGCCTCCCCTCAGCCTGTCGCAAGGAGCCTCCAGAATGGCAGGCTGTGGTGGAGGTGACGTTGGCTCTGCCCACATGCATGAGTTCCACTGTTCCCTGAATTAGCAGAACTCTTCATGTGGCATTCAGCAAGGGGGGCTGCTGCCTTCCAGGGCCTTGCATTAATGATGATTCAAAGAATCCAGAATCTAATCACAGAGGATAAAAATAGCTGGCTTCTACTTAGAACAAGTCATTATACAACAGATCTTCCTCCAACCTCCTTCTGCCACTTGTGTCTCCCCAGCAAGTTTACCACTGCTGCCAGGGAGATCTGTCCTGGGGCAGAGCAGGTACTGAGGTCCAAGGAGCATCAATGCTGCCCATCCTGGACTGCTGAGAAAATCTTAAGCCAGGGTCTCCTGAGGAGCACCTGTGGGGTTAATGTCACCTGGACTTTTTCCCACTGAGATGCATGACAGCATCACCAAGAGAACAGAGTCACACCTGCCCTTTGCCCCTCACACTCTGTACAGCAATGGAGAGGAGACAGTGCTGTCCAGCCTACCCAGGTGTGTCTCACCTACCCAGGATATCTCCTCAGGAGATGGGTGAATTGCTCTCTGAGGTCCAGTCTGCCTGTTGCTTGAAGGTCTCCCAATGAGCTCACCCAACCCATCTACGGTTCCAGCTTCCAGGCAGCTAACTCTAGAGGAAGTGCTGTGGAGCTCCAGAAGTGCACAGCACTGATTTTCTCAGCCTACTGGATCCCATCTCACCAGTGGAAGGGTCTTCTCACACCTCACTTCATGTGGTTTGTGCCTTTTGAACGTGGGATGTGATACAACTCAGGAGGCCTCAGGGTAGCTGAAGAGTGCTTTGCAGCCCTGGGAGCCTTGTTGCATGCCTGTGATCTCCTGCTTGTTTCTCAGGATCTCTCTGCTGTGGCTGCCATCCCAAAACAGATGGAAAATAATATTTTCTTCTTTATATGCTCTAGATACTTTGGGGGTTTTTTTTAGTGGGGGTCTTTTGTTGTTTTTGTTTGTTTGGGGGTTTTGTTGGGGTTTTTTGGTGTGTTTTTCTTTGTTGGTTTGGTTTTTTGTGGGTTTTTATTTTGGTAGCAGCACCAAATTCTGTGAAAATGAATGGCTGCAATATGACAAACATTTCTGACTTCAGGTGTTGACTAAGCTGGAGGAGCAAGTGTACTCTTGAGAGAGACAGAACTTATTTTCATGCAAATGTCATTGGTAATACATTCAACTCTCAAGGGACCAAAACCCCTGAAACTTTACAACCTATTTGTCTGTCCCTAAATAGAAGCATCTTAAAGTTCTCCAGAAGATGGGATCTACTCTGAAGAAGGAAATGGAAAGCATTAAGTAGGTCAAATGAGACAAAGGAAGGCAGGATAAGAAAGTGAGAATCTTCAGGAAGGAAGCAGGAGAGCTGATGAGATGGAGAGGAAGGACCAGGGCAGTGAGCCCTCAGGGTCACTGTCTTCTGAAACCTACCTGCAGCCTCTGCTCTTTCACAGGGCACTCAGCAGATGCTGGTGACAACATGGTGTGTGTTCCAGCTCTGGCAGAGCAGCTAATGAGACCATTTGGGAACAAAACTGATTTGTTCTGGTCAGTGCTGGTCAGGAGGCCTGGAGGGGTGGGTGTGTGTTTGCAAAGCTCTCCATGGAGCAGGCGGAGGATGGAAAGCACTTAGCATAGCTGCCCTCAGACTGCTTCTGTTCTGCTGTGACTCCCAGGGCTGGAGGCTGTCCACACTTGCACTGAAAACTTCTGATGCAGAAGGAGGCAGGGACTCTGCTTGGCCTTCTGTGCTACCACCCTGCCCCACATCACCCACAGTGGTGCCAAGGGAGCAGCAGCCCCAGAACCGGGGTGCTGAGGACTAAGCAGCTGAGGAGGTGGAGATAGCTGGGAGGGTAGGGACAGGCTCCCTGCCCTAGATGTTTATAGCACAGTAGCAACAGGGTGCTCCAAATGGCAATGGCTGGTGCTGCTGTGCTGCCAGGTCTCTGAAGCTTTGCAAGGGTGTTGTTTTGCTCTAGGGCAGATGTTCCTGTTGCCTAAATGTCCAGGTGAAGCTAGGCAGGGCCCTGTCTGCATTTGGGATGCAGGATGGAGATGCTGTCTGGCAGCGGATTTGTTCAGTGTCTGAGACAAAGCAGCTCATGTTGCCTAAGGGTCCTGGAGCAAGGGGAAGCAGGTGGGAAAAACCCAGCAGCTCCCTCTGTCATTCTTTCCAGAGAACAGACTGAGACTTGTCTGCAGCCTCCTGGGTGCTGAAAGCTGCAGGAGAACTTCCTTTGTCTCAAAGTAGGTCAGTGCAGAGGAGTGACGTTACTATAGCAATTGGGATGAGATTTCATAACTTTGGTTTGGTGATGGGTGTGTTGCAGGATTCACTACTAGGTGGAGGGAGGATTGCCACTGAAGCACCTCTCCAGCCTCCTTCTCCCTCCTGCTCTGCTCCCCCTCACACCACAAGCACATGTCCGTGTCTAGCCATCCCATCCCCACCCTCGGCTGCTTCTGAAGGGTCCCAAAGCCACCCCCAGGCCATACTGTACCTCTCACACCTTGCTGGGCTTGGGAACTAGGCCAGATTCAGCATCCTGTGCACCTTGTGTCCCCCTGGGCTCCAGAGCTGTCCCTCATGAAGACCTGCCAGGCAGAGAGAAAGGGGAAAATGTCCTCAGGTCACAAAGAGCAGAGTGGTGTCTGCCTGCCAAACCTCCAAGGCCAGAACTCCCATGCTGGAAAGACAAAACCACTCTGGCTGACACCCAGGTTGTCTTCATGAAGTCACAAAGCAAATGTCAGAAAGCATCCTATGTGAAGAGCCAGAGGCAATACCCTTGGGTGAGGGGAAGAGGCAGAAGTGGCTCCCCTGTCCCTCTGTGCTGCACATGGGCTGGGAATCAGCTAGAGGGGGAGAGGAACATGCAAAACGCCTGGGCTCCTCAACCAGGGCAAAGGCTTGGGGTGAGCCCCTCGGTGGTAAACTGCTCTTTGACCTGCTTTCTCCTATTTCTTTGTCATCAAATAATCCCTCAAGGAAGCCCTTTGCTGCCCATGGCTGTATCTGTGTTCCTTGGCCCTGCCAGGAGCTTACAGTCCTGGGCAGAGGTGATTTGGGAACCCTCTGTGCCTCTCATCTGCTGGGCTGTTCACTTTGCTCTGAGCTGTGGAGAACAGTCTGGTAAGGCAGAAAGGATTATCCTGGGGATAAACCCCCTGACTGGAGTAGCAGATGGCAGCCACTTACCTTTGGTGTGTCCTAGCTATACACCTGCCAAAACCTGCCTCTTCCTCTCACCTACCAATGCTGCTCATCAACATTGTGCTTGAACAGCTCCCACTGTAAATCTCTCCCAGCTGGACACTAGGTGCTACTGTATTGCAGCTGAAACCTTGTCCTTCTTTCTTCATTGCCATTCACCAGCAGCTACACTGCAAACAACTGAAAGAATCTTCCCTGGGTGAAAAGTAAAGTGAAGAAATCTTGGGAAAATACCAAATGTTTCTTAATGTCCTCAGAAACCTCCAGCAGAGAACACAGCCTGGATCACTTTATCAGTCAGGTGAAATATTATCTGGGGTTTCCATCAGCTGATTCCAAGGCAGGCCTGTGTGCATGCACTTGTTTCTGGTCTGCAGGGAGAAGATGTGGGCATGGTGCTGGGGCAGTCTGGGGCATCCAGCCTCTTGCAGCTGAGAAGCAAGGGCTGGGAATGGCCTGGGAACTCAATCTAGGAGTCAGCCTTCCTACAACTCTGTTCTTCTCCTTCCTAATTGAACTGAGGAAGTCATCTGGGTCTGGAGAAGCCCTGCCTGGAGCTCAAGGTGGCTTTCAAAGAGGCAAAGCCCAGTTTCTTGCCTGGGAGGATGTCCTTGCCCTTGTCTGGGGCAAGGAGACAAACCTCAGCAATTTCCCCAGGAAAGCTGGATCTGAGTGGTGGGCTTGAGTGTCTCTGGAGAAGCAGAAGACACCCAAACCAGTGTCCTACTGCCAGTGATATGACAGCAGCTCTTTGTCCCCAGACAGGAGAGATGGGATCCACAGTGCCAATGAGATCCTGCTCTCACACTGCCACCACTCAACACGAGGGCTTTCCTTCCCAGCTTAACTCTTGTCTGGGGAGTGTCTTTAGAGACATGCCAGGTGCTCTGTGTCTTGCTTATGGCAAAAGAACCATGTCCCCCTCTGAACATGCTCAACAGTCCTCATCTGTCCCAAGGAAGCAACAGATACACTGCAGGTAGAGAATAAGAGGCCCTGGGGTTCAAGAGGCATTTGGAGACTCCTGGTGGCTATCCCAACAGACAGAAGAACAGAAAGCCTGGAAAGATCAGAAGAGAGCCCTCCTAAACCTGGTACAAACCCTCTTCACCTTCCCACTAGCTCTGCACCACTTGAACCCCAACCATGCAGAGAAACTGGTTAAGGAAAGGCACACAGCCCAGCAAAGCCCAGCAGGAGACAGCTGTTGTTCAGACAGGGCAGTTGTGGCTGTCCCAGAGCTCACCTGTCCTCCACACCAAAACACTTGTTCTTTGAGTTCCTTGCTGCTGCTGGGTACTGAGCAGCCAAAACTAGAGACAGATGCTCTACCCAGGAGGCACAGCAAACATGCTTCCACCTAACTAAGGAGACCTCTGTTTTGGAAGCATCAGCTCTTGAAGACAAGGGACAACTCCACACCCCAAATTCTTGAGCCCAGAGGTGTCGATGAGGTTGCAGATTGCTGCCAATAGGCCACTGCTCCCAGCACTAAAACCAGCCCTTTGTGATGTGGTAGGACTAGGGATGATAGGTCTGGGTGCTGCAGATGGCCAGGCAGCAGGTGCATTGGTACCACCCAGCCCTTCACAGCTCTCTCCTCATGAAAAGTGAATTTCAGCTGCTAGTGAGTTAGGTTTAAGCCAGTAATCCAGACATGTAGAGCCTGCAACAGCCAACAGCAGAGCCAGTCCCCATGGCTAGTGCTACCTACAGCCATCCATAGCCTCAGCATCCACCTGCCAGCAGCAAAGTTATTGCTTTGCTGCTCTAATGCCACCAGTACTGTTATGAAGGGTAATGCTATGTATCACTAGAGACACTAATGTCCATCATGAAAGTCATCAGCATCTGCTAGCAATGCTCTCAGCACCCTTCCTGGGTGCACAAGTATCCACCACTAGTGCCCAGCATCCTGGATCACCAGCAGTAGCCAGTACTGCCACCCCCCACCATGCCTGTCTCTGTCACCAGCACTCTCAGGTATCCTGAAGGAGCTCTAGGAACATGGTGCTGATCCTGGGACCCTCTGGCACAGGGGTGGGTGGGAGGAACAGTGCCAGGGCTCCAGACCTCCACTCAGCCAGCAGACTTCTCAAAAGAAGAGGTGCTGCTGAAACTCTGGAGGAAGCAACACTTCTGTCTGTAATCCTGCTTTTGTCTTTGTGTGTCACTGCTGCACTGAGGCAGCAGTGCTATAATTACCTTTAATTAATATCAGCATCAATGCCCCAAGGAAATGGAAAGGAACAATTGTGCCAGCAGCACTATGACATCAGATTAATCCACCTCCATCATCCTCCTCTTCCTCCCCTTCTCAGGAGCAGCTTGCTCACCTCATGGCTTCTGTGTGGACAGAGTGGGGTTGAGGGTGATGTGTGGAAGGACACACACTGCTAGAGAGGTGGTGTAACCTCAAGCAAGTGGACTGCAGACCAAGGGGAGTGGTGGAGACAGGAGGCAAGCTGGGGGCCCTGAGTTTGCAGGCAGGGAAGGCACAGGATGCTGGAGGAAGCAGCCAAGGGTGGTCTGCATGCTCCCATGCTTTGCTCAGGGCTGTCCTGCTGAGGAAGTGATGTCCCTTCCCCACAAGATTCAAGACACTTCTGGTGAACTTGGGCCTCAGATGCTCTGCAGCCAAACCTCACTGGAGAATCAGCTCATGATTTTTGTTCCTCTGGGCCCTAGTCTAGGAGAGGAGGGCTACCATCTGCCCAGGTGGTTCTGTTGGGTTTGAAGTGTGGCTGGAGAAGACCTTGAAGAGGCTACTCTGGTGTTCATGATCCCTGGTGTTGTCACCTCAGAGATGATGGCAGCTAAGGGAGAGAAAGAGGCAACTCTGAGTAAAGGATCCTGGGGTTTCCAGGTGAAGCTGTTGAGGATTTCAGTCATGGTTGAGCAGTGGAAAGCCCTGCCTGCCTGCACATCAGCACAACATGAAGGGCAGGATGGTCTCTCCCTCTCTCCCTTCCAGCCAGCCACTCCTGGCTCCACACTGGTGCGGCCACAAGCTCAGCAGAGCAAGGCAAGCAGAGCAGTCATGGTAGGTGTTCCTGGGATGGTGAAGTGAAGGTGGTGCTGGCATTTGAGGGAAAATACTGCTCAAAAAGCAGCATTTTGGGCTAGGTCTGTGTGAGAAAAGCAGGTCTCTCCCTGGCTGCTACCTCACCTCCTTCTGCAAGGACTTTCTACTACTCTCCCAAACTCGAGAAGCCCCAGCAAGCTGCCCATGTCTGCTTCTTGGTAAACCTGAGAAGAAAGGAAGTTCTTGTGGCAGGGAATCAGCCAAGTGACCTGCCTGGGCTTCTCTATTTCACAGCCAGCCCCATGTCAGATCCAGAGCTCTGGTGCAGGAGAAAGGCTGTGAACCCAAGGGAAGACACTGTGAACACAGTCCCAGCCCCATGTCAGATCCAGAGCTCTGGTGCAGGAGAAAGGCTGTGAACCCAAGGGAAGATACTGTGAGCACAGGAGATATGCCCAGAGGGGTGGAGGGCCCAGAACAGGGGCAGTAAGGTGTGAAGAGCACAGGCAAGCATACAGGCTCTCAGTGGTGGCAAGTGCTGTTGGATGCAATGTTCCCCTTCTCCTGCTATCATCCCTAGCTTGAGCTCCTTCTAATAGTGAGATTTTTCAGGCTGTAAGCTCAGGTACAGTCACTACAGATCTCTGCTCTGCTCTCCTTTGTGGAAGAAGTCACAGCACTCTTCTGTGCAAATCCAGCAACAGATACAAGGAAAATAAATCTAAGTGCATTGTTTTTCCTCTGATCTCATAACCATTTCTCTGGATAAAACAAGCACACTTAGCTCCTTTGGGTCTCCCAGAAAGAATTACATTTCATATGGAGGATGCTTGGGGCCTGATTTGAGAGCTCTCACTGCCTCACATTCAAGAAAGGGAACAAGGATGCTTGGAGGGAGTGGAGAGCACAGGTGGATATGGCTGTTCAGAACTGCAAAGGTCTGTAGCCAGTGTTAAGATTCACCTGAAGAAGGTGTGGAAAAATATGTGTGAGAGCACCAGAGCAAAGTTGGGAAGGGTGGCAAAATCCTGCTGAACTGTGAGGAGCATGTTCCTCAAGGCTGGTGCTCTGCAGAGGCCTCCACACAGATGGGCGTTCAGCATTGTTCTGTTCAGGTCATGGCAGGAGGGAAACAAGGTTAAGCACATTGCATCTGCTGTTCCTCTTCCTGCTCTCCCAGCAAGAAGGTGCCCTGAGCCCAAAGACAATTCCAGCTAGTCCTGCCTAAGATTTGTGGAAGCTGAAGTAAGGAAGAGGCTGAGGCAGAAGTTCCACCCATCATGAGACTGTTGAGTCCTGCAGGGTGTGAAGAGCCAATCCAAACCCACATCACTGTCAGCCAAGAGCAACCTCAGAGACATCACAGGGACTGGCTCCATGGGATGCTGTGGCATGTGGACATCACCTCTTCCAAGAAACTCTGTTCCTTCCAAGCTATGACCTGACTGACCTAGCAGACAGGCGTGAACAGTGCCAGCAGTAACACCAGGCATGCAACAAAACCAAACAGCTGCCTCCAGCCTCTTGCTGACAGACCAGGCTGAGAAAGGGATCTGCTCTAGCTGCTTACCAGTGCAGCAGGAGCAGGCTTGAGCCAGGGGAGAGAGGGTGAGGTGAAATGTCTCACTGTGATACAGGACATGGCTTGTGCAGGATCACAGCAGAGCTGTGGGGAAACAGCTCTGAGATGCTGGAGCATGTCCACAGAAGGGCAAGGAAGGTGGGGAAGGGTCTAGAGCACAAGTGTTGTGAGGAGCAGCTGAGGGAACTGGGCTTGGTTAATCTGGAGAAGAGGAAGATCAGGGGAGACCTTCTCACTCTCTGCAACTCCCTAAGAGGAGGCTGGAGCCAGGTGAGGGTTGGGCTCTTCTCTCAGGTGATAAGCAACAGGACAAGAGGAAACAGCTTCAAGTTGCACCAGGGAAGGTTCATGCTGGACATTAGGAAGAATTTCTTCCCTGCAGGAGTGGTTAGGCACTGGGCCAGGCTGCTCAGGGCAGTGGTGGAGTCACCATCCCTGGAGGGGTTCAAAAACATGTAGATGTGGCACTGTGTGACATGGCTCAGTGGCATGGGGGTGTTGGGTGGGTGGTTGGACTTGGTGACCTTGGGAGATCTATTCCAGCCTTAATGATTCTATGAATCTCTAACCAGAGGCTGCAGGGCACCACAGTCTTGTTGGGCACAATCCAAGCCTAGGCAGGACCTGGGCTGCAGTGGTGGCTGTGCAGCAGGAAGAGGTTTCCAAGGAGGTTAGGCAGGAGTGTGGAGGACAGAGGCACATTGACCCAAAGGTAAGGAAGAGCAGATTCCCATGTGCCCACAGCTGCATGTCCATCAGCCATGGACTGGCACATGCTCACTGCCTTTGCTGGCTCTGGTGTTAACCTCTGGCTGCTCATGTGAAGTCAGAGGACACAGGGTTTGTTTGCCCAGGTGAGTTAGCCAAAATGTGGCTACAGAGCAAAGAGACAGCCCAGGAGCCAGCTTGGAGCCACATCCTCTGCTGCCTAGCCTGTTCCTCTGCCTGCTTTCACACCCAGAGCCACCCCTGGCACTGCCTCACGGTGGCTGCAGCTCCTCAGGATGCTCTGGGCTGGTGGCTGCTGGTCCGTGCTGGCTGAGAGGACATGCTACAGGGCTCAGAGCTGCTCCACACACCCATCACTGCTGAGCAGCCACGTCCTCACCGTGGTGTGGAGGATGCTGTTGCTCTGCTAGCAAGAGCTCTGCAGGTGCCTGCGTTTAACAAGATGAGTAATTCCCCCTCAGCCCTTTAATCAGTCACTTCTAATTAGTGTGAAAATCGTTGCTTTTTTTCCTTAGCAAACAACTGTTTCAAGGAGTTTAAGCTAGGCTGGGAAAACACCATTCCCAGAGGGGGCTGTCTCTGTTCTCTGACAGGAGGCTCCTCCCTTGGAGGATGCAGGACTGGGCTCATGTGCAGAGCACGGCACAGGCTGTGCTCATCCCTGGACCCCATCAGGGGTCAGCACCCTCCAGAGATGCCACTTGCTCCTCTCAGGCTTTTGGATAGCTGTAAAATAGGAGGTCACCTATTGGGTCCCCAAGCCAGGATGACTCTTTTCCTGCCTCCAACTGGCTGCTGTCCTGCTGCAGCTGTGCATCTTCTCCCACATTGCAACTGGAGAACTGTCATTCACCACTGGCTCCTCCCTGGCTTTGCAGTTCACCTCCTAGGCTGCCTGGACGTTATGACTTTCAGACTGCTCTGAGCAGCATGCAGAGGTGATGGAGACCCTTGCAAGCCCATGGGAGGGATCTTTGCATGCTGCCAGGATAGAGGCATTCCTGGAGATGCCCCTCGCTGGTGGTATCCTGGAGACTGCATCTTCCAGAGGACCCAGAGACTGCCCTTTCCCTCCTGTAGGCAGACACATTCTTATGCACATCCCTTTCAGCCTTTTTATTTCTCTTTTGACACCTCCTTTGTTTTGTGCTTCTGATATTTCATGGCAGTGATTTCCACAGGAGAATTTTGCTTGTGGAAAAGGACCCCACCTTGATCACCTTCCATGATACTTTGTCCACATGTTAGGGAGGAGTAACCAAAGCAGCTGTTCCCTGCTTTGGGGTGTGCTCTGGTTCCCAGACCTCAGCTCCACGAGTGTCTCTTTGTTGCTTCCCGTTTTTATTTGATCCAGGACCAAGTGCTGCTGCTCAGCCCTTAGCTTTCTGACCCTGTGTGGCTGCCCAAACTGTGGGGAGCAGCTGAAGGCACTCCTGCCTCTAGTACAGATCCTCCCTCTGACACCTACATGCTCTCTGAATGCTGATGTATGGTGGGAAGTGAGCACCCATCAACCCCTTGCAACAAAAGCAGTGCCTCTCTCCCAGGAGTCACTTCATTCTCCAACCACAGGTCCCTGCACATGTCTCTGAAGCTGCCTGTGTCACCTCTGCTCTGCTCTAATATCCTGCAGCCTCTGCCTGAGGGAGCTGTGCAACTGGGAAATGTGATGCAGCCTAGGGAAAGCTATGGAAAAATAAAAGTGGAGTGGCAGTGAAATATATGTTCCCTGTGGTGGGGAACAGAAGAGTTTGTGGTCAGCATGGCATCACTATGGTAGGGTAGGGCAGATCTTGTCCTGTCAGAAAGGTGTTGAGTTAGGGCCATAGTGATGAAGGGCATTGTGCCAGGTCAGGCTCCTTTGCTCTGCTCCAGCTGCCTGTGGTAGGGGCATGGATCAGGCAGATTAGGGACACAGCAGCAGCCAGCAGAAGAGAAAACTGCTCTGCATACAGAATCATAGAATCATTAAGGTTGGAAAAGATCTCTAAGATCACCAAGTCCAACCACTCACCCAACACCCCCCTGCCACTAAACCATGTCACCAAGTGCCACATTTACACATGGGATGGTGACTCCACCACTGCCCTGGCAGCCTGGCCCAGTGCCTAACCACTCTTGTAGGGAAGAAATTATTCCTAGTGTCCAGCATGAACCTTCCCTGGTGCAACTAGAAGCTGTTTCCTCTTGTCCTATTGCTCATCACCTGAGAGAAGAGCCCAACTCTCACCTGGCTCCAGCCTCCTCTTAGGGAGCTGCAGAGAGTGAGAAGGTCTCCCCTGAGCCTCCTCTTCTCCAGACTAACCAACACCAGTTCCCTCAGCTGCTCCTCACAGCACTTGTGCTCTAGACCCTTCCCCAGCTCCCTTGCCCTTCTGTGGACATGCTCTGCTGTGACCCTGCACAAGCCATGCCCTGTATCACAGTGAGGCACTTCTCTGGGCAGCCTGTGTGCCATGGCCTCCACTCACCAGTGCCAGGACTGGATGAGGCTCCAGCCCTCATCTTCATGGCTTAGGCACAGCTGAGCTGGGTTTAAGTTGTGCCTTGCATACAGCCTCTTTGGAGGAGCATGTGGGACAGGTCCTTCCTTTCTCTGGTGAGTGCCAGCTGGTGCCACAGGAGCTGTGAGAAAGGATTGCCCCAGCACAGAGAGCAGCTCCCAGAGACCAGGGCAGAGAAGCTGCATGCACAGAAACCCTTTGGTTTCTGGCTAAACTTAGAAAGGATTGCTGCTTCCTTCAGGCTTTCCTGCAATCCAGGTTTGGTTTTCCCAAGGAATTAGCGTAAATGTTTTGGGATCAGCATGACCCAATACTGGTTTTGGGTTGTTTTAGGGTTTTTCTTTAACTGTACAAGCTTTCTGTTGTAAAATATCATTCTTTCTTTATCTCAAATCAGTATTTTCTGTTAGAAACAGAAAGATTTTTGCTCAGCAGGCAGCAAAATAGAAATGGAGACTCCACAAACTCTCCTCTTGTTCCTCTGAGGTGTTGAGACCCCTCACTCACAGAGCACTCCTCACCATTGTGTGGCCCCTTTCCCAGGGACACAGTGCTGTCACCTTGTTCTCTCCATGGTTCAGGTGCAGGTATTTCCCTGGTGCTTTGGGCACTGGGCACTTTGGGTGCTGGTGGCCCCAGATTCAATGCAAATATTCAGGTGATCCTTTCCCCCCTCCTCCCCATGTCATGGGACTCCTGAGATCATCCTCCACCCCTATTCAACCTCCAGCTCCTGGGGCAGGTGCTGCCAGCCCCAAACCAGAAGTTTTGCTTTAGTTTTTGTTTGAACAATGATGTGCAGCCCTCAGCCTACACTTCCTTTGGGTTGGCTTTTCCCTCTCCCCTGGGAGGGCCACTGCCCCTTGTTCCCTTCCCCTCTGGAGCAAGGGCAAGCTCTGTCTCTCGAGGGGTGGCCCATGCACTCTCCTTTCCTGGCCCAGGGTGGGCTGTCCAGCCTGGCCCAGCTTCCCATGAGTCACCAGCTTCCTTCTGCAGGGCCCTGGAACCAGAAGCCCTAATTCCAGGGCAAGCCTAGAGGAAGCAAGCTTATTATTTACAAGGCTAATGAAAATTAATCATGCCTCCTCCTCCCTTTCTTGTGGGAACAGTCATTGTGAAGAAAGCAGATTATAAAAGCGTTATGGATGACTGCTGTGCTGGTTCTTGGCACTAACCAGGAGATGGTGTGTGGGCTGTGGGCTTTGTTGGCAGGCAAGCTGAAACTCAAGGGTTAAAGGTACCTAGGAGTGAAATTCTCCTTGCCATGCAGGTCTCCCCTCTGCTGCTGGCTGAGACAGGGAGCAGATGGAGCCTGGAGCCCCAGCACTAAGCCAGACAGATTGTAAAGCCCTGTGGTGCTGCTCCTCCCCAAGCCTGGACCCCTTTGGCATCGTCTGTCTTCTTGCAGAGGGAGAGCAGTGTGGGGCTCGGGGCTGGTCCCACTCACAGCCCAGCAGAGCCCAGTTAGCTCCATGCAAGCAAGCAGGTCTCCAGAGTCCAGTGGCTCCACACACTAACCTGCTGCACAGTGCACAGAGAGAAAGACAGTGCAAAGCCAGGTGGAGCAGAACACGTTAGGAAAACCAGCATCCTGCAGCAGCTGAAGCCACTGGTTCTGGAGTGCTGCTGGCCTCTTCTGCAGCAAAAGGATTAACCTTGTTAAGTGACAAAAAGATCACCCTCCCTCAGGGGAAACTGAGGCACAAGATAGTGAAGGTCAGTCACAGGGACAGGAGGAGACCTCCAGCCTTTTGAACCCTGCCCAGTGCCAGCTCCTGCAGTCCCCACTGTGGAAGGAGCTCCCAGGGATGTAGTGTTGCACACCCTGAGTGCTGAGCTGAGTGAGAGCAGCCCTATCTGCCCCCTGTGCAGGCTGGGAGCTGATAAAAGGTAGGGAAGGGGCACTGGGAGACCTCAGGCCACCCTCAGCTCCCTTCAGTGCTGATTGCCTGGGTCAGGATCTTGCATGGAGGGAGAGGAGGACCAGGCTCCAGAGCTTCCAGGCTGAAGAGATGCTTCCTGCCTGGGCAGCCCTGAGGGAGCAATGGGTGGAGTAGCCTACCCCATAGCTGCTGCAGGCTACCACAGTAATTAGCTGTTGCTTTGCAGAAGACAGGAAACGAGCAGGAGGTCACCTTTCCATCTCCCAGCTGTGTATAACCAGTTTCTAGCAGGCAGCCTGGAAATAAATCTCCATCAGTCTAGTTACTGCTTAATTAGCATCACTAGCTACAACATGTATTCCCCAGCCCAGATGAAGCCAGAGCTCATCCACTGCTGATGTACAAGGAGCTGGAGCTGGGGCAGGACTGCTGGGAATTCTCAAGCCTGAAGTTTCAGCCCTGCTGCCCACACCAACATGCTGGACTTGTCCTGCTCAGGCAGAGAAGCTGTTTCTTAGTTTCCCTTGGCCTGCTCCAGGATGGGGATAGCTGTTGTGATCTTCCCTGGAGCTGGCTGAAAAACATTGGGTGAAACAGCCAGAGTGTTTCCCTCTTGTGTAGTGTGGAATGAAGAAGAGCACCCTGTGGGTCAGACACTTCCCTGCACTGCCACTCACATGAGAAAATCGTGCTCAGTGTTCCATGAGAAAGGGAGGGTTGGGTAAATGAAGAGCATTGGCCATGCCAGAGGCAGATTTGGGTAAAAATGGCCATAAGCATCCTGGAACTGCCATGGAGAATGGCCACTGTGTCCAAAGCAGTGCTGACAAGAGCCAGCTAGCAAAGCCCCCCTGCCCCATGAGTACCAGCAGTGAAATGGGGCTGCAGCATGTGGGCACTGGGGGCTGAGTGCTGCAGCCCGGGGGTATGCAGGACCTCCCCTTCCCCAGTGCAGTGCAGCTACCACCTCACCCTGGCAGCTTTGGGGCAGCTGCTGGCTGCCTAGTGCAGAGCTGGGCTGGCAGGGGCAGCAGTGTGGGCAGCACAATCTCTGAGCACAGGCTCAGGAGACTTCTTACGTGGCATGCAGAAAGTTAAGTGCTGTTCTTGCATGGGTCATGTCCTCAGGGAGGTTTAGGGTCTGGGTAAAGCTGAGGTGGAGGAAGGAGGACTGAAGGTGGGAGTGTGCCCAGCAACACTGCTCTGCAGTCTCTGGAGCAAGTCAGACCATGCAGGGGAGATGAGCACCATGCTGTCCTGCTGTGCTTGAGAAATGTCTGTCCCAGCAGTGTGCTAATTCCAGCCCTCCTTGCCATTGTAGCAGACCCAAACTCCCTTAGGAGTGGGAATCCAGAGAACAGCATTGTCCTACATTTCAGCTGTGTTTTACCTCTAGCTCCTGGGAAAGAGCTCCCTAGGCAGGAACACCTCAGGCCAGGTCTCCTGGTGTGCCAGTCATACAGTGTGGGGTCATGTCTGCCACTCAGCCTCTTGTTCTCATCTTTGCCATGGGGTTTTTATGAGAAAAAGTAAAGCTTAAAGTAAACCCCAATCTCTTGAGCTGGAGGGGCAGGGGAAGGAGCCAGGAGACCAGACTGACCAGTAGAGTGGGGAGGCTGGGAGGTGGGAACCCATCCCTCCCAGGGGTAAGACCCACAGTGACAGAGAGGTGTCTGGGATGGGACAGTCCCAGTGGGACAAGAGTGCCTGCTCTCTGAAAGGAGCCACAGTGGAGGTTCCCTTGGCCTGGGGTGGATCAGAGCCACAGGAGACCTTGCAGTAGCCTATCTACAAGACAGAAATCAACCTCTTGCCTGCCTGAGGAATGTCAAATGCTCTTCTGGCCTAAGACATCTAGGGAGGGTTCAGCTCTCCTTTATCCAGAGGGTAGGTGTCTCTGCTGAGCCAGCTGGTGGCAGATGTGCTGGCAGTCAAACGGCCAGGCTCTGGAGCAGGGGCCAATGCTGCAATCCCTTCTCCACCCATGCCAGGGAGATCCCAGGCACAGCTCATGCCTGGTGAGCTAGCCTAAGCCTGTGGCAATCTCAGAGGGCTATGGCAAACAGCTGCCTGCCCAGACCCCACCAGAGCTGAACCCTGCTGCTTCCCTCAGCTCCTCACCTTCTCTCTCCTTTGTTTTTTACTCCTCATGGGTGATTTCTGCTCACAGGCTACCAGCTCCTCACCCTGTTTTGGTAACAGCTTCCCCACTAGGTGACCCAGTGAAGGAGGAGCACATTGCCTGTTAGCCAAAAAGAAGGAGATGAGATGGAGGAATCCATTTCTGCTCCTCTCATCATACTGCTTGCTGCTTATCTTCACAGCACTATGCAGACTTTCACCAGTTAATCCTCCCAACGCTCCTGGGAGCAAGAGACAGAGTAACATGACTCTTCCTTTAGGTGCCTGACAAAGGATGGATGGGCCAGGAGACACCAGGCTGGCAAAAGGGGCAGGGCATGGCAGTCACTCAGTTCCTCCTGCTGGACCTTGTGTGGTTTGTGAGCCAGTGGCTGTGTCCCAGGCACTCAGCTGGTGCACGCAGGGGGACAGGAGGGGAGGAGGTGGAGCAGAGAGCAGAGAGCAGAGCAGGGAGTGCAGCAGAAATCCAGAAGATGGAGTAAAACTAGAGCAGAATGGGAGGAAGAGGATGAGCCCTGCTGTCTGCACAGACAGACAGACTGCCCTAATGGCTGCAGGTTGGGGAGCTCAGCAGCTCCCCTGGAAGAAGGGACAGGTTAGATGGGCACCTGCAGGAGCACATATAAGAGACATCCCCAAGAGC
Organism: Galbula dea; assembly: GCA_013399015.1. Taxonomy (NCBI): domain Eukaryota; kingdom Metazoa; phylum Chordata; class Aves; order Piciformes; family Galbulidae; genus Galbula; species Galbula dea. The sequence continues at coordinate 382,185 of VWZX01002700.1, read as the reverse complement.
TGAGGGGTGTGGTGGTAAGCTTTGATGGTGGATGGTGCTTTGTCACCAAAAGACCCTTCCTGCTCAGTCTGCACTGACCTTCAGACTTGCTCATCTCCAGTGACTTCCCTTCTCCCCTGGAAAAATGCACTACCAGAGCAGGCAGATGCTGGTGTTTGCTGAAGGGAGAACTTCTCACTCTGCAGCTCCCTGAAAGGAGGTTGGAGTGAGGTGGGAGCTGGTCTCTTCTGAGTAACAAGTGATAGGATGAAAGGGGATGGCCTCAGGTTGTGCCAGGGGCAGTTCAGGTTGAACATTAGGAGCAATGTCTTTCCTGAAAGGGTTGTCAAACCCTGGCCCAGGCTGCCCAGGGCAGTGGTGGAGTCACCATCCCTGGAGGTGTTGAAGTGATGCTGAGGGACATGGATTAGTGGTGGCCTGGCAGCATTGCATCAAGGCTTGGACCTGCTGACCTGAAAGGTCTCTCCCAACTGAAATGATTGTGTGACTCCATGACTCCACCACACTGCACAGCAGCGAGCACAGGGGCTCTTTTGGCTCTGCACTGGGAAGAGCCCATCACCTGAGGAGCTCACCCCAGGGATGCCTGGCACCCCAGCAGCTTTTCCTGCAGTGGGAGAGGTCAAGGGGGCAGCTGTGCAGCCAGAAATCAGGAAAAAATACTTTGGAGCTGAGCAGCACTAAAATGAACATTTTTTAAAGCAACCAGGAAAGTCAAACCAGTTTTACTTGGGCCTAAGCAAGAGCTTTCCATTCCAGCTCTGATGAAATGACATAAGTACCATCAAATTAGACTCAAATGGAAGGAAACTCTGGCACTGTTGCTGAGGCATCCTGGAGGAAAGTACTGAGATAAAGCATTTTAATTTAAAAACAAAGGGATTCTGACCTGCTCAGTTTGCAGGTGAGTTCCCCAGAAGATGTAAGAAATCAAAAGGTGTTTTTTCCCCCCATTAAGAAAAAGCATGGTCTGAGCCTCTCCAGCACCTGCAGCAGACTGATGTTTGGCACATCTTGGAGAACCTGCCAAGCTTCCAAGCCCTTTCCATGGCTGAGGAACACTGAGGAGAATCTCCTGCTCCTAGTCCCTTCTGTCATGTGTGGCTTCAAGGGTGAAGCACCCATGCCATGAGCACTGTCTCCTCTGCCATTTTGTGTCACACATCCTGATTACAGCAGAGTGGCTCTAATTGCAGTTCTCTCTCCTTATTGCTGCAATTTGGTACTGCTGGAGCATGGTCATCCTGCCACTGTGAATTCATCAAGCAGCAACAGCGTGGCCCCAGGTCCAGGCTCTGAAGACCTAGAGTGAGCAGAAGGAGAATTTCTGCCCACAGACCTGGTCCTGTGGGACATGGGCTGGAGGATGCTACCCATCTGCACCTGCAAGACACCCACAGCCTGGGCTGGGCCAGGATGTTATATGAAGAAGCCATCAAAACCCTAGCCTTGGTCATGTTCAGCCTCATCTCCTAACCCCCAGCCTCTGGCAGCTCTGCAATGCTCCTGAGCTATATGGACCCAATATCCTGTCTGTGTGCTGGTTCTGACCATGACACCCTTCATCCTGCCTGGAACATAACAAATAGATCAAGCATCTTAATTCTCACTCTGGAAGGCAACTTCAGTTTCTTAGTGTCCCATCTGAAACATGGAGCCTAGAGAGAAATGCAGCTGCTCTAGCAAGTGACTTTGAGAGGCCTGGCATGGGCAGGGAGCCACCTCTCCATTCCTGTTACACACTGCAAGGAGAGGTGCAAGGGGCTCCCTGCAGCCCCTCCCCACAGTGCTGATTTGTGCTTCTGTCTCAATTTCCAGCTTGAACACCCCCAAACACTGCACCATGTCCTGTGCCCTTTAGCTGAACTCTGCCTTTCTTCTCTGCCCTAGTGTTTACCCAGTAATGCACCAAGAGCCAACTGCCACATCCTCCTTCCTCCCATGGTCCAAGCAAGCCTGGCACCCTCGAGATCTGCAGGCAGACTCTGCTCCCTTCAGATTGGCCTCGCTGGGATCTTGCCTTTCATGCTTCCTCTCCCTTCACCCCTAAACCCTTCTGGAGATGATTGCATGCCAGGATCCCACCCCCTGGTCCTGTAAAGCACAACCTGCATCCAGTGCTCCTTGCAGCCATCTGTTAGAAGGACTCTGGCTGTGAGGAGACCTCTGTGCCAAGGAATTTGCACTGGCTTTGCCACTGGGGCTGGCAGGGTCCTGGGCCACCTTCCAACAGCACCTGTGGCTCCTGTTCTCTGCCTCTGGCCTCCTGAGCTTCTCCAACCTACTCATTTCAGGGCATCCCCAGGGGTCTTGGATCTCCAAAGTCAAGCCAAGGTCCTGCTGTTTTCTTGAGTTAACTGGCCCAGTTCAGCTGCATCCAGGAGACGCTTGCCTGCTGCGCCTGAAATTAGAGCTGCTAAATTTTTAAGCACAGCAGTGTAGGAAGGCCAGAATCAGAGATCAGGCTCTTCCCACTTGTCTGCCCACAGGTCTGGAAAGTTACAGTCCATCTGCATAAGATCTTACAGTCTCTTCACGGAGTTTGCCTGGAGACAGCTCTATTTAACTCCGGGAGGCTCAATTCGATAAGGCTGGAGGAAATCTGCTGCAGAGGCTGTGCTTTAGGGGTAGACCTGGACTCCTCTCATACAGACACAGATGCACTTGGGAGAAGAACGTGGTTTTCCTCCCCTCCCTCTGCATACAGAGACACATTCCAGTATAATTAGTTCTTTTTTCTCCAAGGGCCCCCACACCAATCAACCACTAATTGAGGGTTTCAGGTCAGCTGCCACTAGCCCAGTGATACCTCCTTATTTATTCTGCTGTGTTTCCTAGAACAGGTTGCCTCCAGCTCTCCCTGCCTGAAGAGCTCTGTCCCATCAGGAGACTGTGCAAACATTCAGCTGTGGTCAGGAGCCCTGTGGGCATGGGACTTCAATCCTCTGTCTTGCCTTTGCCTCTGCTGAGCCAGTGACAGAGATGAGCTCCTTGTCACTCCCACTCAGAGGGGCCAGGGGATAAGGAAGGGATGGGGGAAGCTGCTGAACTTGTGGGGTGGGCTGCATTCTGCAGGCTGAGCTGCCTGCTCTGCCTGCTCCAGGGAGAGTGGACACAGAGTTCAAGAATCAAAGTGAGTCACAGGGACTCTCTTCCCCTGGGATGGGCAGGGAGCTGGAAGAAATCGGGGGGGTCCTGGAAGTCACTTTTGGGGCTGGAAATCTCCAGATGGAGATGTTCAGATTGGAGTGTTGGACCAAACGTGGCATTTGGGGAACAACACCAGAACTCGTGACAAGAAAATGCCTGTGCCCAGGGTTCCTGGGCTAAGGTTTTGGATCTTGTGGGGCTTGCTGTGTCTCATGAATGTCCCATGTATAAGCATCTGAAGGGCCCAGGGAAAGGCAGGTCCTGTTGTCCCCAGGCAGTAGGACAAGGCATCATCAGTGCAGGGGCCCTCCTAGTAGACATGTTGGCCAGATCCACAACAGCCCCAGAGCAGCACTGAGTGATGGCTAGACATTGCCTACCACCTGATTACACTCTTCATCCCTTCAGCAGTCCATCTTGACTCCAGGGTGCTTTTCTTGTAAGGAGGTAGAGATGCAGGAGTTGGAAAGAGGGGGGTGGAGCTGTCTCAGCCCTGCTCTCCCACCAGATCCATGCCCAGAGCTGTCTGGTGCCCTCAGGAGCCTGCTGCATCTTAGCTCCTTCCCCCAGTGCCAGCTCACCCCCAGCTATGCTTTCTGCCAGTGTGCTCTGGTGCCTGTGCTCTCTGGCCACACTCTCCACGTGCCTGACCTACAGACTGTATTCATGTGAATGCTCTTTGTTGTTACAGAAGTAAAAGCAGCATTTCTGGCCATGGTGACTACTGCATGGGCCTGCGTGCTGCCTGCCTCAAGGCACATCAGCAGCCCATGATTCCCTCCAGCTCTCTCTGTCCGAATTCTCCTGGCTGTGGCACAAGTTGGGGCAGCCTAAGCCTGCAGCCCCATGGTGAACACTGCTGTAGGCAGAGCAGTGCTGCCAGGGGTGGAGAAAGAGTGGCAGTGGCTGAAAGAGTGGGAACCACAGACCTAAAGAAGAATCATAGATTCATAGAATCATTAAAGTGGGAAAAGACCTCTAAGATGATCAAGTCCAACCACCCACCCAACACCCCCACAGCCACTAAACCATGTCACCAAGTGCCACATCTACACTGTTTTTGAACCCCTCCAGGGTTGGTGACTCCCCCACTGCCCTGGGCAGCCTGGGCCAATGCCTAACCACTCTTGCAGGGAAGAAGCTGTTCCTAACGTCCCACATGAATCTTCCCTCGTGCAACTTGAAGCTGTTTCCTCTTGTCCTATTGCTTGTTACCTCAGGTGAGGAGACCAACCCCCACCTGGCTCCAACTTCCTTTCAGGTAGTGGTAGAAAGTGAGAAGGTCTCCCCTGAGCCTCCTCTTCTCCAGGGTGAACCATTTCCCTCAGCTGCTCCTCAAAACACTTGTCCTCTAGACCCTTCACCATCTTCACTGCCCTTCTTCAGACACGCTCCAGCACCTCAATGTCCTTCCTGCAGTGAGCAGCCCAAAACTGAACCCAGGATTTGGGGTGTGGCCTCACCAGTGCCAATACAGGAGGACAATCCCTGCCCTTCTTCTTCTGGCCACACTAGTGCTGATCCAAGCCAGGAAGCTGTTGGGTCTTCTTTGCCACCTGGGCACACTGCTGGCTCATTTTCAGCCACTGTAGACCAACATCCCCAGGTCCTTTTCCACAGAGCAGCTTTCCAGCCATTCTGCCCCAAGGAGGGGCCTAAGAAGGACCTTCTATAGCAAATCTTTGAGGGGTTGCTGTAGGGCAACAGTGGGAGGTCTAAGTGCAAGCAGCAGCAAGGGTCCTTGTGCTATGTGTGAGCCTTTTGCTCTGCAGAGGGGCACAAAGTTCCCCATGGTTTACTTGGCCATGTCCCCCCATCCCCATGCTACAACACATCCCTGAACCTTAGCCAGATGTTGATGCCTATCCCCCTGCTCCCAGGGAGGGGAATGGCCTCATCCTAAGAGAGGTACCCACTCCTGGGCATGGTGTGGAGGGGATGTGCACAGGGAGGGTTTGGGAGAGGTGAGGGGAACACCCAAAGGCTGATCTTAAACTACAGCAGTGGAGTGCTCTGGTCTGCATTCAACAGGTGCAGGCACTGTGAAGCCAGAGGGGAGGCGACGCGTGCAAAGCAAAGCAGCTTAAAATAGGCTGGAAGTAAAAAAAGCAACGGGGAGGGCAGAAGCAAGTCACGAAGACATTAACTCTGTGAATCACATGCAATTGAAAAAACAAGATGGGCCAAGGAGCAAGGAGGACCAGCCCTGAAGGGATGTGCCTGGGCAAGCACCATGTGGGGAGCTCCCATGCACAGGGGCTCGGGGAGACTGAGCTCAAGACTCCCATGCTTGACTGGCTGCTGGGAGAGCTGCTCCGTGGGTGCTGGCTTTCCTTGCCAAGGAGCAGCTGGAGAAGACCCCAGTGGGGACAGAGCTGATGTCAGCAGTCAGCTGGTGATTTGGCCTTGGCAAAGCTGAGGGAAGAGTGTCCTCAGAAGAAGCTCCACCAGTCCAGTGCCTGCTCCACTGGGCAGGCTGGCCAGGCAATGGGCGTGATGGGGGACACCAGGCAGAGCCCCTCCCGTTCCCTCTACCCACCCTCTGCTGCCCAAGTGATGCCTGGGAGCCAGCTGCTCCATGCACCCACTGGGTGAGCTTCCACCCAGCCCAGTGGCTGTACTGGGCTCCGTGCTGCCCTGGCATCCCTGGGGCTGGACAGAGGACGGTGGCAGATCCTGTCCAGCATCTGGCAGCAGGCGCTGCCCGGCCAGAGCCACACGTACCTGGGAGTCCACCAAGACTTCCTGCTCTTCCTCCTCCCCAGCTGCAGCCCTCCAGCTCCCGCTCCCCTCGGCAGCTCTGCAGTTGCTACGGAAGGTCTGTCGCCAGGAGACGAGGCAGTGGATCCTCTGGATCCCTGCAGCCGGCATCCCGCCCAGCCCTGCCGGCCAGCGGCAGTGGGGAGCAGGCTAGCGGCCACCCTGGTGCTGCCTGCTGGGAGGCAGCTCACCGGCAGCAGCGGCCGGCGTGGCGGCAGCCGGTGGCGGTGAGCGCAGAGAGAACGGGCACAAGAGGCGACACCCAGAGGGAGATGGGGATGGGAGAGACCTGCTGCAGGTCAGGGGTGGTGCCCAGGGCTTACCACCCCCATGGCATCGGCTCCAGGGGGCAGGAAAACACTACAGCCAACTTGGCGATGGGCACTCGCTCTGCTGTGTGACACCAGAGCAGGTCTCACAGCAGCCTTGCAGGGCTGTGCTTGGCTATGACAAGTTCCATCATCCTGCCAACCTTCCTCCTAACTCAGTGATGCCAGAGCTGCCATGCAGCCCCGCTCAGGGAACATGTGCTCCTCGGTCTGAGAGGTGCCACTTCTGGCTTGCACTGCTGCTTGCTTGCAGATAGGGCTGTCCTGTTGGATGGCCCTGGGAAAAAACACAGGACAAGTAATGGGAGGAGCCCAAGATGAGAGAAGAAAACTTGACCCTGCTTCATCCCCCAGGTGAGCTGCTTTGCGACCCAGGTTACCAGAGTGTGCTGCTTTTCTTCCCATGAAGTTAGATCTCGACTCTCTGGTCTGGGGCAGCACAGGAGTGCTCCAGCAGGTACAAAGTGGGGAAAGAGAAGGTAAAAAAATGAGCAGAGGTGGCAGGACAGCCCTTTCCACATGCAGCTAGCTGCCAGGTGATAAACACAGTACCCTAGTCTTCAAGAAGTTCCTTGCCAGAGCAGAGTGTAATGGAACCTGAAGCAGAAAGGACATCTAACACTGACTGCAAGCAATCAGGCTCCAGGCAGCCAAGGCCCTTTTGAGGGAGCTGTGAGCTTTCCTCTCCCTCTAACAGGTCACTTTTTAGCAGCTTGATCCCATTCTTGCCTTTCCCTAATAGCACACACACCTCCACCCCACTGAGTGGGGTGTGCTGCAGCCTTGGTCCCCACTGCCAGCCAGACCCACAGGCTCATTGCAACCTCTCTGTGTCCCCCTGGTGCAAGGCACAGCCCTGGGAGGGGATGTCTGCAGCTGGAGCAGTGCTGGTGCTCCCCTCTGCTCTCACATCAGCTGTGTCCCATCTGGAAGGGGGCACAGGAAAATGAGAGCCTTTTCCAGCATGGCCTGTGTTTCAAAGGTCTCCATCAAGCACCTAGGGTCACCTGTTTACTCTGCTCAGCTCAGCACCCTGCTCTGGGTGCCTGTCTGGCAGCAATGCCTCATGCAAACAGCTAAGAACAAGCACCCCTTCTTCACAGACAGGGAAACTGAGGCCCAGCAGCACACCCAGACATGCTTTGCAGGGCTGCAACGAGGTGTTCAACTTCCCAGCTCTCCCATTCCTCCTGTCACCCAGGAAGCCAGAAAACTCTGCTTCAGTCTGTTCTGTAGCAAGAAACTGGAAAAAAAACTTCTTCCAGAATGCTGATCCTCACATGCAGATGTGGGGACCACCACCACTGGCTTCAGGAGCCCCCCTGTATGCTCCCCAGCAAGCTCTGGAGAGCTGTGCATGCCTGCAGGTCACAATGGAGCAGAGACAAGAGCAAATTTGGGAGGAAAGCCCAGGCTTCTGCAACAGAAAAGGATCTGAGCACTACCTAAATCAGGAGAGCAACCTGGACAGGGGATATTGGACCTCTGCAGGCTGTGGACCCCTTCTGGGAACACCACACCATGGGATGAGCACTGGTTCCCAGACCCAGAGTGGGGACCTGCAGGTGGCCCCAGCTGCTGGCAGTCAGTCAGACACACTGCTCTGGTTTGGAAACCAGGGTACAGGCACCCACCAGGTACAGCTGGAACAATCCCATGGGAGAGCCATCCCTGGGATGTGGATGTCATGAATGTTTCAGAAAGGACCACATCTGAGACAGTCACCCTTCAGCTTTAGAAACCTCATTCTGGGTCATTTCTTTCCTTGTTTCTGAGCCACAGAAGTGGACAGGACAGGGAGGCAGCTGTGCTGGGCTCCTGTGCCCTGCAGACATCTGTGAACAAGGCCAGCACAGCTACCACCAGCTGACTCCCTGCATGAACATCACTTCTCCCTGTACCAGTTCCCAGGGGGGAACACCCTGCAAGAGCTGACACATCAGTGGGAGCAGGAGCCAGGGGCAGGCTGACCCCACTGGGTGAAGGAGACCTGGCTGAACCAAAGCTTGGAGAGCAGAAGCTTGGGATGCAGGAGGGCCTATGGCAGTCCCACCAGGCATGCAGCTCCCTCCAAACCCTGCAGCACTGGTGAGTGCAGCCCTGGCAACAACTCCTTGCTGCAGCCCAGAGCAAGGAGACTGGCCTGTGTAAATCATGGGCAATATATGTAACCTCTCCCACCTGTCTCAGGAGCTGGGTGAGATGTTCCCTCTCTGGGTGCTTGGGCACTTTCATGAACAGGACTGCAGCTCAGGTTCACCCTCTCAGGGCTGTGGCAGAAGGACTCCTTGACAGTGCTGCTACCCAGGGCTTTGCCACCTCTGGCTTTAAGCATCCTGTGCCCATTCCTAGCCCCAAGGCCATCAGGGTCCTGAGACCCTGCTGTGCAACCACCTCTTCCACTCAGGCAAATCTGCTCCTGGTATCTGGGGTTTCAGAATTTACCCCACTGCACTTCTGACATCCCATCCTTTAACCCAGGCCATCTGCTTCTGAGCATGATGCTAGTATGAACTACAAACCTAGCATGGATCTTTCTGAGCCAGGAGATGAGCCAGGCACTGAGGCCCTCAGCCAAAGCATGGAATAGCTTCAAAAGCATGCAGTATGTAATATTAATGAAGAGTCATGGAGACAAACACTTGGTCCCAAAGAAACACAGAGAACAAGGCAGGAGGGGACTGTTGGAAGCAGTGCTGGGCTCACTGTGCACAGGGCAGGGACAGCACACATTGACTGAGGTGGCAGAAGGACTTTGTAAACCACCAAAGCCCTTGTACCCAGCATTTAGAGCAGATGTGTCTCCAAAGCCCCCAAGCACTGCCTGCAGAGATGGATTCACAGCTACAATTTACACTGCCACATGTCTCCTCCCATAAGGAATTCCTCAGCTCCTCATTTCACTATCACTACAGCACCTTACATGAAAAAGAAAGAAAAGAAAAAGCAAACCCAACAAGAAATCCCTTTGTTGATTGCAAAACAAGGCCAAGCCTGCTGCCACTAGGAGGGACAGGATTACTAACCCCAACCCTCTAGCTGCAGGGCCCTGAGCCCACTTCAGCCTGACCAGGCTCCCACCCCCCCGGGGAAGCTGTGAAACAGGTGGAGCCTGTTTTGCCACACAGCAATTTTCACCTGAGCCTGCAGGAGCCCCTCTGGGTGTCCATGGGCACAGCATCCCCTCCCCACACCCCAACTGAAGCCAGGATCCTCTCTGCCAGCCAAGGCTGCACATGCTGCAGTCTCTCTTTGCACTTCTGCAGGAAACCTCCACAGCTCTTCCCCCAGCTCGGGGTTCAGCAGCCAATATATTCATTCACAGAGCTCCTGGCCAGCTCCTGTGAGCTTCTCAGATGACAGGATTTGGTGTGGGCTTCACACACTGCAGCTCCAGGAGCCATGGGCTGATGTGAGAACCTAGTTTGCCTCCCTGGGTTTGAAGGAGCAAAGCTCTGGGCACAGCACTGATTGCAGCAGTGTGATGGCATGCCAAATAGCTTGAAAAATCAGAAAGCAGCAAATCAGGCTCAGCATGTGGTGCTTTCAAAATCTTCAGTCTCCAGCTATCTAGAAAGCCAAATGTGCCATCTGAGCATCCAGTGCTGTTAGTCCTGGTCTCCCATGCCTGCAAACAGGAGGTGTTTGCAAAGTCACTTCAGCACCTCTCTGCAGGCCTCCTCCTGAAGTCTTACAGAGCACAGGAAGCCTGGGGCCAGGCCCTGATCTGTGTCAGTGAGGATGGGGGAAACCAGAGCTGACAAGGGGCTCAGAGCCCCCCACTCTTTCCAGGTGTGCCCTCTCACTGCTGAAGGTGGAGGGAGCCATGAGCAAGTTAGGTGGCCAGCCCCGACCTGAATGTCCTCAGGGATGGATCCTACACTGGTGCTGCACAGCTCCTGCCTGGGAGCACTGACTTTCACCCCAGCCAGCTGACAGCATGGGCAGCACTTGCCATCAGCAACTCTCCTTCAGCTCAGCCCCCTCCTATGCACCCCAGACACTCCTGCCCTTGCAGATACTCATGCCCACACTCCCCATGGCCTCTCCCAAAGCCCAGTCACTCTCCAGAGCAGTGCTGGTAAGAAATTGTGCAAGGTTATCTAGGTTACTTGGTTGCCTCTCCCCTTCCACACGTGCACATGCACTCACACACATCCACATGTGCAGGAGGCACCCACACAGGGCAGGTGCTGACACAATTTCCCAGGCTGTGACGCAAGCCAGAGCCACCACAAGTACCCAAAAGAAGGAGGAGCAAAGAAGAGAGAGACAAATCCATTGAGAAGACCCCAGGAGTGCTCAGGTGACAGTAGCAAGCTGGGGACAAACAGGATTACAGAGCCCCTGAAGGAAGAAGACCCCTGGGGTCTCCATCTCCAGAGCTCTCCTTGCATGTGCCAGTGGGCTCTGGAGGTTTGTGTCTGATGATGTGGGCTGCTTTCACAGGCCTCACTCATGGCATCTGCTTAGCTGCTTTTAGAGCCTTGGCATCAGCCTTGCACCAGCATCACCAGGGTCCTGTGTGCACCCTGCCCAGAGGAGGGGACAGGGACACAGCAGAAGGGGCACAGGTTTCTGCCAGGGCACCGTCCCCAGGGGCTGCCTGCATCCCACCAGGAGCTGGGGGCATGCTGGAGCTGGGCTGGCAGCATGGAGCTGCTGACACCTCTTGTTTTGTGCCAGCTGGTATTTTTGATGAGGTGGACACTGAAAAGTCAGGCCTTCTTCAAGGGCTGCTTCTGCAGCTTGGGCTCTGGACATACTCCTCTCCAAAGCCCTGGCAAGTCACTTCAACAATTTGATGCCTCAATTCCCCAGCTGTAAAGCAAAGCTTATGACATTTCCTCTGCCTGCCCCCCTGGGGAGCTCACAAGCCATCTGGGACTGGAAAGGTCTCTGAATATGAGCCTGTGGCTGGCTTGCACCGTGGGGTCCTGGGCTCCTCAGGGACTACTGTGCTCAGCTGTGCTGTGTTTACTGAGCAGAAACACGGTGCTGTGGGTGCTTGTTCCTCTGCTCAGAGGTGGGAGCTTAGCAGAGATGACACAACACAAGCTCCCAGGGCTGCCACACCATTCGAGGCTGCATTCCTCTGTAAGGAGCCTGGTGGTCTCAGCTCAGGTATTGACAGACAGCAGCTTACCTTGTGCTGTTGTTTGGCAACAGACTGTAAGCTAAGGGGTCAGGACAGGTCACAAATATCCTTCACAGGCAGGGCTGCTATGGTGCTCGTGTGTTCACACATATTGAGGCTGTGCAGAAGCACAACACCTCAAATGAGAGTTATGCTCACCTAAAGCTGTGATGAACATCCTTCCTTCACACTTCCCCTGCTGTGCCCCTGTCCTGTCCTTCAAGGATGCCTGTGTAAAGATGATGTGAATCACCAGAGAGTGACCAGGGGAAATGAGGCAGTGCTGACCTCAGCTAACCCTCAGACACTCCTAAACCATCATGGCTGAGCTTTCACACCTTTGTGCTGTGGCAACCCCACCCCATGGGGATTCAGCAGCAGATCTTTCCAGAAAGCACTGCCTGCTAACGGGGCTGCTGCACAAAGAGCCCATGGGGGCTTCCTGGGAGGCTCTTGGGGAAGTTTGGGGATTGAACCACGGAATCTGGAGATTGCACAATACTCTTGTGCAACTTATGATGGTTCTGAGAAGGGTTAAAGGTGGGAAGAGGGAGGAGTCCAGGCAGAACAGGGAGAAACAAGTGTGCAGTCTGTCTTGCCTTCTTGTTTTCCTGTATGGTGCATCCTTGTGTGGGTGTGATCCAGATAAAGCAGGGAACCTTAAGGCAGACAGGCAGTGCTGGAGTCAGACCCCTGAGAGACTGAGGGTCTGGGGGGTGGATAACAAGGAGACTCCTGAAGTGATGTTTTCCCTGAGCTGTGAACCTCAGGAGTAGGATGGGGCTGTTCATGCTACCTGTATCCCCCCTCCCCACAGGCATTGCCCTCCTGACCTTGCAGGTCCAGCTCTCTTTGGCTGTGCCTGCAGGCTATGTGCCCAGCAGGGACCTGGCAACACTGGTAGGAGCTTGTTCCTTATCTTAACCAGATCCCTGGGACCTTCAGTACCCTGAAGAGTCCTGGCCAAGGACATGATAAGAAAGAACATCTGGACAGGCTGAGGAGCCTATTAATTGCTTCGTTGCTCTGTGGTTTGCTTGCTGCCCCTGAGTGAGTACAGCTCAAGAGTGTCATTGTCAGAGTTGCAGCTGGGATGCAGGTCTGGCATAGCAGCCCTGAAAGCATGACAGGAAAGCTGCTTTTTGGCACCTGAAGCTATGTTTTAGTAGTAAGATGATAATATATTGAGCCCTACCTAGACCTGCCTTTGAAACTATCATCAGAGCATCTTGTGGTGCTGGCTGGTGTACTGCCAGGGTACTGCCAGGCAGGGTGAGCTGACTTAGCACCAGAAACCCCTCCAGAGACAAGATAACATGAGGATGCTGTGGGGCACCAGCTTCAAATGGCTTCCAATCAGCTCCCACTTGCACCTCTGCAAACAGTGCTGCCCCTGGTGGAGCTGTCAAGGTCAGTGACAAGGTCACTGCATTCAGGTACTGAGGATTCTTTCTCAGCTCTTCCATGGGGCAGGTTTAGGTCATTCAAGATTTTGTTAGAAGCATGCTATGGACTTGAGAGGGCAAATTCATGCCCCCATATCCAAGTCCAGCCTCTCATCCAGCCTGTGGAGCTGCTCTGCCCCAGGGTCAGTGTCCTGCTGGTGGCTGAAGGGACTGGGAGGGTGAAAGGTGGCAGCATTGCTCTGCACTGGCCTGTATCCTCCAGCCCTTCGGTAGGGTCCTGGGCATCTGTGCCTGCAGGCTTGCATCTGCCAACTGCTCATGGAGCACCACTGACAGCTGACCTCTGAGCAGCTGTTTGTGAGAATACCACAAGCAGGCAGAGTGCTTCTCTTGCACAGGCCATGCCTAGACAAGGAGGTCATGCTGCTGGCACTGGGCAGAGAGTGGGATGCCCTGGGAGGGGTGGGATGCCTGGCACAGAAGGCTGGAGAGGGGCCTGAGTATGAAACAGCAGAGTGAAGGTGAAAGGACAGTGCACATTGCAGGGGATTGCTTCAGCCCTCACCTGCTCCACAGCAGCAGTCCTGACTGGCCTCTCCCTGCAAGAACTTTTGACCCACAGATCTCAAAGGGCTTCTGAGCCCTTCAAAAGGGACACTAGGACATGGTGATTTGCTCTTTCCAGGCCTTCTGGAGCCTGGCCTCCTGCTGAAAACTCTCACCCTGCTCTTGGCAACTGGGGCTGAAGAGAGACTCAGGCCAAGGCTGTGACACTAATGCAGCTCCTCTGAGGAAACGTGGCCAGCAGAACCACACAGAACAAACCCCCTCTGCACAGTGGGTGAGCACCAGAGCCACCCCACTCACACTGCCTGGGGACATGGGCACTCTGTCTCCAGGACACTGGACAGACTGTGCCATGTTCCTCCTCCTTCACCCCACGTCTCCATCCCACTCCAGGAACACTGCCTGACTCACTGGAAGCATGTTGGGAAACAGGTTTTTGCCATCAAGGGGATAAAATATATTTTTGCCAAGGAAACCACACACTCATCAGAGCTCCCTGGTGTCCACCTCAGACAGGGCTGGGAGCAGAATCAGGCAGGGGAAGGAAGAGAGTGCTGGGCAGAGACGGGATGTTTGTGCTGTCAGCTGCCTCTGCTTCCCATGCATCAGTGATTATCTGAGAACAGCTGTTAATGTCATGCATGGCCAAAAAAGGGAGTCAGAAGCACAAGGAGTGTGGAAGAGTGCAAGGGGCAAAGATGTGCCATGGCTTCCCACCCACTCACCTCCTCTCACCTCCTTGAGAAGTGGCAGAGCAGCTGAAACAAGTCTCTTCAGCTTTGAGGCCTCTGAGACTCCCCATCAGCTGAAGGGTTTTTAGAAGATGATTATGTTGGAAGTGGAGACAGTGAAGTGACAGGGACAGGGAGGTTGAGCCTAGTGGGAGCCCATGAGCATCTTTCCTGGACAGGGAACACTGCATCCCTCCATGAGCCCAGCTCCACAAGGCTGATGTGGCTTGCCACAGGGCTCAGTGCTCACTGGGAACCTGTACAGCCCCTGCTCAGGTTCCTCTCCACTCCAGAATGATCATAGAACCATAGAATCATCTGGGTTGGAAGGGACCTCAGAGGACATCTAGTCCAAACCCGCTACAGTGAGCAGGGACATCCCCAACTAGATCAGGTTGCTCAGAACCCTGTCCAGCCTCACCTTGAATGCTGCTGGTGCCAAGCTGAACTTAGCAAGCTGGGACTTAGTTGAACCTAGCTCACTCTGGACTTGGTGCCACCATGACACGAGAGGTACTGAAATGCCAATTAGAACATCAAACCATCCTTCACTTTGAGGTCTCCTTGCAGGATGCAGCTGCAAAGCAGTAGACCAGTCACTTGCTGCATAAGCCCCTGAACTCTGAGCTCTGGTGTCTACCAAGCCTCTGCCTTCATGGGGAGCTGAAGGTGCTCAGCATCCCTCAGGACATGCCTCCAGGCCTGTCTTGCAGTTGACCAATTGCCCAGACAGGGAGGAGGGTTTGAATCTGCAAATCTGGCCTCTTGAACAGAGAGGCATGACTGCCCCCACAGTGGCATCTCTTGAGGGTGAAGCTGCCTCCTGTGCCTGTGCAGCATCAGAAGAGACAGGAGGTTGAATGTTCCAGGGAGAGGAGGAATTTGGATCCATGAGAGTAAACACCCCTCCCCCAAATAACAACAAAGCTCTGAGCCCCAAGAACCCTGCTGATTTTCTACCTGTGGAAAACATTCCAGAGGAAAGGCAGCACCCAGCCTGAACAGGGTTTAATTTGCTGTTGACAATCCAAACAGTAATTATATCTGTACCTGGCTTTTTGTTAAGGGCTCATGCAGATGTTTCTTTTCTGGAGCTGCCACATAAATGTGGCCATTTTTCCTCATCAAAGCAGCACACACTCCTGGCCATCTCCCCAGTGACCTGGTGCAGCACCAGCACCATGCCTCTTTGTGAAGCCACATTCCCTGGCACTCACAGGGTCCCTCATTCCCCCCAGAAAGGCACATGGAGCCAGGAAAGAGGGTGTCTGGGTCTCTGTGGTCACTGCCACCAGCCTTGACCCTGTCACTGGTGCAGCCTTGCCAACGACCCTAGCATTGCCATCATCCCTGTCCCCACCTTCAGCCCCCAGCTGTGCCACAGCCTCTCCAACATGGGCAGCATGCAGTGAGCAGGCATGTCACCTCCTGCAGGTGAAGTCTGACACCTCTGGGCTGTCTCTGTGGCCGAGCCATGGAGCCTGGCAGAGGCAACACAATGCCCTCCCCAGTGCCAAGCCAGCCTCACCCCTGGGGATGTGACCCAGCCCAGGGTGTCCCTGGCTGCTCACTGCAGACTGAAGGAGTCCAATGTGAGCAGAGCTGCTGGCACAGGACACGTGGAGAAAGGCCAGGGCTTGTTCTGCTCCTGGGGTCCCATTGCTGTGGTGGCACAGGATGGGCTCCAGCCTGCCAGCAGCAGAAGGTACCTGGCCAGCAGGAGAGCAATGCAGGTGACCCCTTGGCCTCATTTGAGATGCAAGGGACCAGCACCCCAGAGAGCACAGGCAGCATGAGGGGGTGGCAGCAGTGTCTGCTTTGACCTTTACAACCCTGGATCTGCTGAGGAACTGGGAAGGAGTGGGATGGGAGCAGGCCAGCTGCCATGGCAAGGCTGGAGCAGATGGAAAGCCACAGTCTGAGCCCTGTGCAGCCTCCTGTTGGTGCCTGTGCAATTCTTGTACAGAAGCACACAGAGCAAGGTTGTGGCATTGTCAGTTAATTTAATTGTCATTTAAAAAGCCTTCTCCTGTAGAAAACACTTTTCTAGCAGTAAATGCCACTGTATCCCTGTTCAAGTCCTCAACCACTGGTAAAGAGCAGTGCAGACAGGAGTCTGGTGCCCAGGCTGAGCTAACCCAGCTGAAGACAAGCTCCCAGCAGCTCTCCAGACCAGGGTGACCAGCCTGCAAGGCAAGAAGAAAGTCAGGCCCTAGAGGAGAGATCACTGGTTGGATGCATTGCCTGGATGAAGTGCTATTTCTGCCCTCCAACATCATTTAACCTACTGCTTGGGGGGAACTCTGCAGGGAAAGGAGGGACTTAGTGGATCAGAGGCCTGTGATGTGTGCAGCACAGTGCATCTTCTTCTTGCTTGGCAAGGGAGAGGAGAGGGGCAGAGCTCCACAGACCACTTCATTCAGTTCCTTTCCAGTCATTCATGAACACAGAGATGTGATGAGAGAGCATGTGCAGCTCACTGGCACCAGGCTGTGTCACAGCCTTGCAGCTGTGAGCCCTGGTCCCCACCTCCACCCTGCCAGGACTGTGACCCTGCTCCTGATGCTGTCAACCCACCCTCTGGGCTCTGCAGGACCTGGCATTGAGGGTGCAGGGGATGTCACCACCCATGCTCACAGTATCACTGGAGCACTGCACTGATCCTGCACCCCTGGTACTTACACCTCCTGCTCTCCCCTGGGGCACTGCTCAGCCTGACTCCTCACACCAAGCCCATCAGCTGCATGCCATACCATCAGCTCAGCACTAACCTTAGTGTGAAGAACATCACCACTGCTGCTGAGCCACCACAGACATCCTAACCCTGCCTCCCCCCCAGCTGCACTGCTGTCCTGGGTGGTGGTGCTTGCTGTACCACCTTAGCATGTCAGGGATAGAGCAAACAGATGGGAAGAAGCCCTCCAGCCACCTCAGGTCCAACACCCTGCTGAGGCTGTGGGTTTGACCCACTGGGGGTCTGACCACCAGGATGAATTTTTCCAGAGTTGATTCCTTTCAAAGCCCCACCTGAGACCACTCTCTCCTCCTGAGCTCTGCTCTGCTTCATCCCTGGGTGCAATGGGTCCAAATTAATGGTGCTGAGCTCCAGGTGGAGCTCTGCTAGGCCTGCCTTTTGTGGGCCAGCAATGAGGGCTCACTTGAAGATGTTTAATGCTCAGTTCTCCATGACCTTTCTCACATGTTCTCCTGACTATTCCTGGTCACTTCTGGCAACTTTACCTCCTGGAAGTTGGAGCTGTTCTTGGACCTTCAGCCTTAGAAAATCAAGCTGTCAGTCTCACAGAGAAGCATGATTTTCCTTGACATCTTATATTTGGGAGCTGGGTTGGAAGGGGCATGGCTAGATAAGTAAACAAGATCCTCCAGATGCCATGACAGATGTCCTCCAGGACAGCCTGACTCTCTGATGCAACTGGGTTGACTGTGGGGTGGCTGAACAGCTAGGCCTGCTTCTGACTTCTGGAGGCCTGCTTCCAAAAAGGCATGTTTGTCACTTCACCTCCACTGCCTACCTGCTGTGTCCTCCTCCTGTGACAGGGCTGCTCCTTTGCCTGCTGGAGTGCAAGGTTGCCCTGCAGCACTGCAGGGATGCTTTGCCAACACTGCTACTCCCACTAGGCAGCTTGTTTTACCCTCTCCAACTCAGCAGTGTTCTTGTCTGCATGCTGAAAGACTTTTACCTTGGAGGATGAAAAGCTGGGCATGAACCTGCAATGTGCCCAGAAAGCCAAACACATCAGCCATACCCAAAGCAATGAGGGAGAGGATTCTGCCCCTCTGCTCTGCTCTGCTGAAACCTCAGCTGCAGTGCTGGGGCCAGCTCTGGAGTCCTCAGCACAAGAAGGACATGAGGAGACCACAAGAATTATCCCAGGGCTGGAACCTCACTGCTGTGAGGACAGGCTGAGGGAGTTGGGGTTGTTCAGCATGGAGAAAAGGAGACTCCAGGGAGAGCTTATGGCAGCCTTTCAGTACTTAAAGGGCCTGGAAGAAAGATGGGGGGAGAAAACTTATCAGGGCCTGCTGAGACAGCACAAGGGGTGATGGCTTGAAACTAAAAGAGGGAGATTTAGACTACGTGGAAGGAAGAAATGTTTTCCAGTGAGGATGGTGAGAGCCTGGCTCAGGTTGCCCAGAGAGGTGGGAGATGTCCCATCCCTGCAACTGTTCCAGGCCAGGTTGTTTGGGGCTGTGAGCAACCTGATATGGTTGTAGATGTCCCTGCTGACCTTTAAAGGTCCCTTTCCAGCCCAAGCCATTCTATGACTCTATGACTATGATTTGGCAGACCTTGGCCCAAAAGTCTGGGGAGAGTTCTAAGCCTCTGGGAATGCACTGCAATTACATAGTGAAGTGAATGTTTCAGCAGCCTGGAAGGGGACAGAGCATTGACCTGGAGACAGCATGTATGACACGCTCCCTGAATCCAGGCTGCCCTGCAAGTCCCATCCCAGCTTGTAGGGAGTTTCAGCTGGGACTGTAGCACTCCACTAACTGACAGCAGTAGCCTCACAAGGGCCCATGCAGGGAGCAGGAATGAAGCCCAGGTGTGAGCTGCAGCAGGGGTTGCTGAAGGTCAGCTCCTCAGCTGCCGTGAGAGCCACAGAAGACAAGAACTCAGCTGCTTGCTTTCTGTGACACAGCCACAAATGCTTTTAGCTGCCTCACCAGCCTTCTCAGAGGAGCAGGCACAGTGTGGAGGCTGGAAGGGCTTCTGGTTCTGCTGGGTGGGGACCAGTCTTTCTCTTCAAATGCATGTGCTGGGGGCTGGCAGGACATGCCTGCCCTGGGCTCTGGCATGCAGACCAAGGCTACAGGTTATGCATACATCTGATGAAAGCAGGGATCCCCAATGGGCTTCACAGCCCAACAGTCACTGCCACATCACCATGGGCCAGGCTGCTGCTGGAGCTCCAGCCAGGGTTCTGGGGTGTGTGGGCCAGTGACACTATTCTGTTAGTAACAGCTTGATTCTACTACTAATAGTTTCATTAATGAGGTGTTCTAACAAACACTGGCTGTGATCTGCATCTCTCCCAGCTCCATTCCTACACCACTGGCAGCATGGGGCAGGGCCAGCTCCCAGCTGAGCTCCTCTGTGCCACAGCTAGCCGGTGGAACTGGGAGAGGCTTTGCCTCATGCTTACAGCAACTGCTGCTCTTGGTCTCCAGAACTCTCCAGCTGGTTTGTTTTTCTACTCCTGAGCCTCAAGACTCAGCACAAAGCCAGCCCAAGTCCAGACTCCCCTAGAGCAGAATGCAGCATGCCACATCCCACCTAGCAGCCAGAATGGAGGCCAGGGCACCACTGGTGAATCATGCCCACAGTGTCAGAAAGCTGCTCTAGGAGTCTCCTGAAGCCACAGGGATGACAACAGCTCCCCTGGATGGCTGAGGGGCTCCTTCACTGAGGCTCCCCAGCCCTGGCAGACAGCTGTCAGCTCCAGCTCACTGCTTGGCTGCATTTGGGACTGCATCCAACTTCATGCTTGAGGGTCCTGTCTGCTGAGCCATCCCCAGCATGCCACATTGTTCCTGCCAGCTCCATGGGCCAAAGTGTGATCCGAGTCACCTTCCTCAGATGTGCTTGGAGCAGGCTGAGCTGAGAAGGCATGCACCCTGCAGCCTCAGGGGCAAGAGGTGCCAAAGGCTTGTAAACCTCTGATCCTGTACCAGGAGCAGCTCCAGGGACATCTGCTGACATTCAGAACCAGGGGCTCAGAGGCATAGAGTCTAAATTTGCATAGAATTTGCAGCAGGGAGCTCAGAGACTTCCACTTGTTTTTACAAAGAGGAAGCAAAAGCCCAGCCCACCTCGTTTAGTTTTCCACATTCACACTAGTAACCAACCAAGTGCCCTGCTCTGTGGCTGTGAACAGACCCTTTTCCAGTGCCCCACCTGCCTGGCCCAGAATGTAACCCTGGTTGTTCCATTGAGAGCCAACCTCCCTGCCAGGTTCAGCATGAGAAGAAGCAAGCTTGGCAGTGGGTGCCAGCTGGCCAGCACAAGCTGGGTGTTAGCAAGCTGGGGGTGGCTCAGCAGTGCTGTGGTCACTGGCCCAGAGCCCTTTGCCCTGTGTGGCAGAGCTTTATCCTGCCAGACATGAGGGTGCTGCTTGGGGTAGCAGTACAGCACAGGGGAGCTGCAGTGACACTTCAACAGACCTAAAAATATCTCCTGCTCCTGTCCTGCAGTGCATGCCACCACACCTTCCCCTAGTGCCAGACCTGCTAATTGCTCCCAGCACCAGTGGCTGTGAGGAGGAGATGGCAAACAGGTGTGAATACCCAGTCAGAATGCTCGGGCAGCTGAGCCAGAAGGCTCTCACAGAAGCCCTGTGTTGTCTCCTCTGTGAAGAAATGCTGCAGAGCTGCCCCTCTAAGGCTCAATCTCCACAACCTGCTGCTGTTCCAGATGTGGTAATGCTCATGCCAACAGCTAGCAAGGTATCCCCAGAGCAGCTTATGAATGTCACTAGCCTCCCCTGAGCAACTACAGCCACCCTTCCTGCTCAGCCCAGGGGAAGAGAAGGTCTCTGGCTTGACACTCCTCTTAAGAGCCTCTGCTAATGGCACTTGTCCTCTTTGTAGTGACCCCTCCCAGTGATCCACAGAAAGCCATTGCATAGCAGATCCATTTGTCAAGCCTTGCCTTGTGCTAGCAGCAGGGCAGGGCTGGTTGTCTCTGGCATGGGGTCCCAGAGCTCCTCTGGGTGACTGAAGGTGATGTGTGGGGTGTCCAGGCTCAGCCCCAGCAGTCTGTGCTCCCCACTGAAGGTGATGTGTGGGGTGCACAGCCTCAGCCCCTGCAGCCTGTTCTCCCCACTGAAGGTGATGTGTGGGGTGTCCAGACTCAGCCCCTGCAGCCTGTGCTCCCCACTGAAGGTGCTGCCAGCAGCCTGTGCTGTGTTGATTGGCTTTGCCATTGGGACAATACTCTGCTGTGTTCCAACAAAGGGGATGTGCCCCTGTTGCAGATTGCTAACTAGCATCATCTTACACAGCTAACCAACTCCTGCTTCCACAACTCAGAAAATGCACTATTTTTGCCTTGCTGTCTATGGGTAGGGATTTCACTCCAGGTGATTTCTCCCATGGACTTTGCCTCCTCAAACTTTCCTCCACAAACCCACCTGGCAATCACATCAGCAAGAGCCAGAGATCTTTCTGGTCATAGCTGCTTCAGTAAGTGGCCCACTAGAGCATTGTCCTGGGCTGTGTGTACATCAGCTGCAACAAGGGAAATGATTAATAAGGAGAAAGGAGCCACTGTAGCTTGTGCTTTCTCACAGCATTTCACCCCAAAGATGATGGACAAGAACATTATCTGGAAGCTCTTGAGGAGAAACAACCAGTAAACAGTAAAGGAGCTGATCACCTATGATCATCACAAGACCTCTTTTCTCAGCAGCTGACAGACTTGAGCTTATTCTTCCTCCTGAGGCACTGTAAGTACTAACTGAGAAGTGAAAGAAAGAGACCTGGCAACATGGGCAAAGTATTGATCTCCAGCAAACACGTCAGTCTGCTTTGTCTGAGCATGCTGAGCATTGCCTGCTAATAGCTTGTGAGTAACTGAGCTTGGCCACTTCACTGATCTGCCCTCGAATGGGAGCAAGGTAGCTTTGTGCACCTCACTGGGTGCTCTGGGAGGAAGCAGCACTCCAGGGCTGCCCACACACTGCCTTTCACCCTGCCAGGTGGCTCTGAGCCTCATGGCTGCTTCAGCTGAGGATGAGTGAAAATCACCCTGCTCAAGGCAAGGAATGTTCTGTTGATAATCTCTGCAGAGCTTTTGCAGCTGCTGGCAGAAGCCAGGAGACACAGGGAGGCTGCAGAAAGGCAGAGACTGCTCCTGTCTCCCAAAGCTCCCTGCCTGCCATGGCACCGTTTGGACATGCTGCAGCTGCCAGGTGTAGACTGAAACCTGGCAGGCAAAGGGCCAACAACCTAAGCTTGGGTTTTAGGTTTCCTCCTCCATCACAGCCTCACTACAGCTGTGCACCTCTCTGACCAAAGGCAGAAACTGCTGATTTGGCACTGCCAGGTTTGTAGTTTGCAGGTTTTGCAATTGGCTTTGCTTCTGCACAAAAGAGTCATCTCTGAACCATGCCTCCTGTGATCTGTTTGCTTGTCCTAACCCCTGGGAATTGAAACTCAGCCACCTGCAGGCAGAGAATCACAGAATCATTCAGGTTGAAAGAGAGCTGTAAGATAATCAGGTCCAACCTCCATGCCACTAAACCACATTGCCAAGTGCCACATCTACATGGTGACTCCATCACTGCCCTGGGCAGCCTGGGCCAATGCCTAACCACTCTGTCAGTGAAAAAATATTCTTAATGTCCAACCTGAACCTTCCCTAGCACAACTGAAGGCCAGTTCCTCTTGTCCTACTCACCTGGGAGAAGAGACCAACCCCCACCTGGCTCCAACCTCCTTTGAGGGAGTTGTAGAGAGTGAGGTCTCCCCTGAGCCTCCTCTTCTCTGAGGAGGTCCTTCCTGTCCCTGTGTTTCCAGCAGAGCACAGATTGGTGTCTCTTCCTCCCACCTGCTTGCTTGAACATAACTGTAATATATCTGCAACTTTTCTCTGCCAGAATACAGCCCCCCCTGGGTTGGGCAGCTCCTCTGGGCTTCCACACCCCTGGGGCAGGAGGAACACCCACTGCTGTGCCTGCAATGAAAGTTACCACATCCACTGAAGTTTTTCAAGCCCAAAGTCTACAATGCAGAGGAGTAGACAGGAGATGAAAGAGGGACATGGCTCTTGTGTGAGCCCTCTGCAAGGTGGACATGTCACTGCACAGAGCAGATAGAGGGAACAGCTGATTGGTCATTTCAGAAATGTTCTTCCCTGTATCTGCAGCTTAAAACCAGTGTGGTGCTTTACAGTGAAAGGCAGCAGGGCAGTCTGCAGTGCCTGGCATGGACTAGGCACCTGGGGGCTTTTTCAGGCTGCTGTTTGATTAGTACAGTGAGGAGGCTGCCTCCTAGAAGCTGCTGAGTTCCCAAAACTCCCTGCAACCCATTAGGTCAGCAGTATCTCAGCACTGATGAGCATCTCACACAGGGGGAGATCTTCAAATTAGCTAGTGGTCAAACCCTCTTCCCACTGCCCTCCTGTGCTCCCAGAGCACTCTCATGACTCATGATGCTATATATATTTATATACATAAATTTGGAATCAAAGAGCCATCTAGTCACTAAAAATCTGCTTTTCCTTCATGGCCTCGAGTTTGCTGGTGCTCCTGCTGCTCTCCCATGTGCTGTGGGAAGCAGAATCTCAGAATCATTAAGGTTGGAAAAGGCCTCTAAGATCATCAAGCTCAACCATCATCACCATCATGACANTGAACCATGGCAACAAGTGACACACCTGCAAAATTTTTGAACCCCTCCAGGAATGGAGACTCCCCCACTGCCCTGGGCAGCCTGGGCCAGAGCTTAACCACTCTTCTAGGGTAGAAATTGTTTCTAATGTCCAACCTGAACCTTCCCTGGTGCAACCTGAGGCCATTTCCTCTTGTCCTATCACTTGTTACCTGGGAGAAGAGACCAACCCCCATCTTGCTCCCACCTCCTCTCAGGGAGCTGCAGAGAGTGAGAAGGTCTCCCCTGAGCCTCCTCTTCTCCAGGCTAACCAAGCCCAGTTCCCTCAGCTGCTCCTCACAACACTTGTGCTCTAGACCCTTCACCAGCTTCATTACCCTTCTCTGGACACACTCCAGCACCTCAATGTCCTTCCTGCAGTGAGGAGCCCAAAACTAAACCCAGGATTTGAGGTGTGGCCTCACCAGTGCCTAGTCCAGGAGGACAATGCCTGCCTTAGTCCTTCTGGCCACACTTGTGCTGATCCAAGCCAGGATGCTGTTGGCCTTCTTTGCCACCTAGGCACACTGTTCAGCTGGATGTTGACCAGCACCCTCAGGTCCTTCTCTGCTGGGCAGTTTTCCAGCCACTCTGCCCCAAACATTCAGCACTGCATGGAGCTGTTGTTACCTTGTTGAACCTCATCTCATTGGCCTCAGCACATTAATCCAGCCTGGCCAAATCCCTCTGTAGAGCTTCCCTACCCTCAAACAGATCAACTCTTCCACCCAACTTAGTGTTGTCTGCAAACAGACTGAGGGTGTCCTTGATCTCCTCATCCAGATCATTGATAAAGCTATTAGAGAACAGGAGCAACCTCCTAGCCCAGCTTTGCCAGCACTGGAGGAGGAAGAGTGTGATTTCCAAGAAGAAGGGTAGATTTGTGAGAGCCTCTGAGAGCCTGAGGGCAGGATAGTACCCAGCACCCTTCCAGGGGTGGCTGCAGCAGGTGACTTACATGAGATGAAAGGGAGGCTTATGGAGGGGCCCTACCCACATCCCAGAACCACACAATGCTGGGGGTTGGAAGAGACCTCTGGAGACCTCTAGTCCAACTCCCCTGTCAGAGCAGGTTCACCTAGAGCAGTTACACAGGATGGTGAACAGGCAGGTTCTGAATGTCTCCAGAGATGGAGAATCCATCACCTCCTTAGGCAGCCTGGTCCAGGGCTCTGCCACCCTCACATTAAAGAAGTTCCTCCTTATGCTTAGATAGAACTTGTACTCATTACCTCTTGTCCTCTCACTGGGCACCACTAAAGCAAGCCTGGCCCCATCCTCCTGACATCCACCCTTTAAGTATTGATAAGAATTGGTAAGATCCTCCCTCAGTCTTCTCTTCTTCAGGCTAACCAGCCCCAGCTCTCTCAGCCTTTCCCCATAGAGAGATGTTCTAGTCCCCTCATCATTTTTGTAGCCCTTTTCCTACCCTCTCCAGAACTTCCCTGTTCTTTGAACAGGGGAGACCAGAACTGGGCACAGTGCTCCAGATGTGGCCTCACTAGGGCAGAGCAGAGGGAGAGGAGAACCTCCCTTGACCTGCTGGTCACAGTCTTCTTGATGCATTCAGGATGCCACTGGCCTTCTACAGGCTGGACCTTGTCCACCTCCCCCCCTTGCCTTGCCCTCTTGCCACCTCCAGCTCTAGGAGGGAATGAGACTTCCCACCCCCCAGGACACAGCCTGGACACAGGGCTCTGGATGTGCTGGCAGTCTGCAGTCTCACCTCTCTCCTGCCCTTCATTTCTGTTTGCAGGGAGCCCACAGCAGTACTGGAAATTCTGTAGCTCAGTGCCACCCCAGGAGCACAGTGCTCTGAGAGATGCTCCCCCTGCCTCTTCATGTGCAGGATATATTGACATCCCAACTGTAGTGCAAGCAAGTGAATGGCTTCCAAAGCAAGAGGTTTCACAGACAGATGAACTTCTAAGGCCTTGCCAGCAGCCTGCTGGATCACAACACTGTCCCTCTTAGGTCAGACCAGGCTTTTGTCAACCTTGATTCTACATTGGTCACCACTCAATCTGCTAAGCACATTTCAGGAGGTCCTGGGGCCCCATCACCTTCATGGAGCACAAGGGACTCAGTGTGTTACAGGACAGTTCTTTCAGAGGTGAAACTTTACTCCTTTGCCTGAGACAAAAAATACCAAAGAAACCCCCCATTTTTTTCCCCCCTCTGAGCTGGGTCTCCCATTCCAGCACTAGAAATAACAGCAGCCTTTTGGTTCCCACAAGACCTCCCAGGAACCCTTTATGGTGAGAGGTAAACTGCACCTAAAGTGACCTCAGTACCTTTGCCTCAGGTGCCAAGCCTGGTGAGCCCTCAGAAACATCCTTCTGACATAAAAGAAGTGCTGAGCATTTGTTTTTCTTCTGATTGGCTAAATATCCTGAGGATATCATCTATGCCCACTAAAAGGAGCAGCTTGTATTCAGTTTTATCACCCTATTTTGAAGCTGAAACACTTCAGCCAAGTTCCCTCCATTTGACTTATTAATTGTAGTCATTTCCAAAGACCTTTGGCTAGATTTTCAGTGAATAGCCCTGCAAGTGTCCTGGCCATCTCTGTAGGAAATGAAGTGTTCTGAAATGATAAACATGCAAAAGGAGGCAAAGAAAAAGAAATAAATAAACAGAAAGAAGAAATCCATCAACAACAGAAAGCTTGTGTTCAAGTTCTACACACTAGATTATTCTGCCACATGCAATCTATCTTCTGGCATAGGCTACAGGTGCAGATGTATAAAACAGCAAATGCAGGATTGGGGAAAGGCTGAGTGCCTGCAGGTTACCACTTCTGGTGGGCTCTTATTATTTCCTTCCTGCATCTGCTGCACTCCTGCCTACAGCAGAACGTTGCAAGGACTCTCTCCTTCACCACACTGTGCAAAGAGGTTCAGAAGCCATTCCAGCTCCAGTCAGCTCCTGCCTGGGATGGGGCAGCCCAGCACCCACCCCCCTGCTTAGGAAGGAGCCCAGGACATCCCCAGCAAACCAAACACTAAGCATGTATTTTGCTTTAAAGAGGTGCTGTTGTACTAGGGGTTGAGTGCTTTGCTGCAGATGACTTGCAGAAGGAAGGGACTAAATGTGGAACAGTGGGTAAAGAAGTCGTGGGAGAGATGTGGGGCTGTGCTGGGATCACCAGATAAGTGACAGAGCTGTTAGTGGCCTGTCCAAACAGAAATCCCAGCTAAACACAAAGAACAAGCCTCAGTAACCCAACTGCCAGCACTCTGCAACTCCCCAGCCTAATGAATGGAGCTACTTCTCACTCGTGACACTTGTACTTGGCAGACAAGGTCCCTGTGTGTATCTCCAACAGATCACACAATCATAGAATGCTTTGGGTTGGAAGGGACCTTTAAAGGTCATCTAGTCCAGCCCCTCTGCTTCAAGCAGAGACATCTGCAACCAGATGAGGTTGCTCAGAGCCCCAGACAATCTGACCTGGAACTGTTGCAGGGATGGGACATCTCCCACCTCTCTGGGCAACCTGGGACAGGCTCTCACCACCCTCAGTGGAAAACATTTCTTCCTTATATGTAGTCTAAATCTCCCTCTTTTAGTTTCAAATCATCACTCCTTGTGCTGTCCCAACAGGCCCTGCTAAAAGGTCTGTCTCCATCTTTCCTATAGGCCCTATAGTACTGCAAGGCTGCTATTAGGTCTCCTTGGAGCCTTCTCTTCTCCAGGTTGAATAACCCCAACTCTGTCAGCCTGTCCTCACAGCAGAGGAGTTCCAGCCCTGGGATCATCTTTGTGACCACTTTTGGACCTGCTCTAACAGGTCTATGCCTTTCCTGTGCTGAGATGAAAGAGGCTGCAGCCTCTCCGGATGACACTGCATAAACACCCTCAACTACCCACATTGCTCTTCTGAGACAGCACAACTTCCATCCCAGTGCTGTTGTTTCAGGCTTTTTGCCTTCACCTAACCCTTCTGCAGAGGCTGTCCCAGCCAGCTCTCTCTGTCAAGCAGTCTGTGATGAGCTGGTCAAGGAGGGCTCCAGCTCTCCCCAAGAAAGCTTTGACACGAGGCTCTGGGGAGCACTGTTCCCACCAGCACGGAGCCCCGGCTCAGCTCCTGCCGCTGCTGGGGACTGCCATCAGGAGGCTTGTTTGTTTCCCTGGGTGTTATTCACCGACTTTATTTTGTAGCCAAGAGAGCTTTGCAAACAACAGGAAAGGGTGAATGGGATGGCACGGGAGGATTAACCAGGGGTTTCCAAGCCAGGCCAGCAGAACAAGCACCTCACAAGCCATCGACTGCATCCCAGAGCCCATCCTCTGCTAGAAGGGAGGCATCCTGCAGCCCTTTGCCCTGAAGCAGATCACTCAGCAACCATTGTCCACACTAGCAAACAGCACAGTGAAGCTCTGCTTTCACAAACAGACTCTCCTTTGTTGCTGTTGTCGTCAGGTTTTTCATCTCCTTACACTAGAAACTCCTAGATTCATTCCTGATCTCTGAATGTGTTGCTACAACGGATGGGATTTGATGCTGTTAGAGTCATAGAATCATCTGGGTTGGAAGGGACCTCAGAGGTCATCAAGTCCAACCCCGTGTAGTGAGCAGGGACACCCACAACTAAATCAGGTTGCTCAGAACCCTGTCCAGCCTCACCTTGAACACCTCCAGGGATGGGGCATCAACCACCTCCCTGGGCAACCTGTTCCAGTGTTCCACTACCCTCATGGGAAGGAACTTTTTCCTAATGTCTAATCTAAATCGATCTTCTCTAATTTAAAACCATGTAATTAAAACCATATAATCCTTCTGGACTTTACAAAACAAGTCCTGTCTCTGGGTAGCATATGGTTCTCCCCTTACAACAACAGACACTAGAACTTTCAGTTAAGTTTGAGGCAGCAGAGCTGAAACACACATGACTCATTTCAAAAGCACACTAAGGAGGGAAATGATCCCATTTTTCACCCCATCTCCACTCACCAGGAAGCAAATAGTATCTGATGTCTGCCTGTCTTCACACACTGACGAAATCAACACCCTCCTCTGTCAGCACCGAGCTGGGGCAGAAAGCGTCCAGCTAAACATGATAACATTTGCTAATAGCCCTGCCAGCACGGAGCTGACTCATTCCATGTAATGTGCTGCTCCCTGAAGATTGCTTTTCAGCACAGCAAACAATTAGCTAGTTCATTCATTCCAGCGTGAGAACACTAGATGGTTACAGGAGCACGGGTACTCTCCTGGTGGGAGCTGATTTATCAACAATGGGAGCTGTTGCTGCTGTAATTAATCCTATGCTACTTCCACACACACTTACCCCTCTGCTGACACTCTCCTTCCAGTGCTCAACCACTTGTTTTATGCTTGGAATGGCATAGAAATGATTTTGATTGCCAGTCAGTGCCACAGAAATGATCAGGTGAGGTCAAGCTGTGACTGAGGAGCTCTGCTCTCTAGCACTCCTTAAACACTGCCCTTGGCTGCTGTGGGGCAGGACAGAGGTGCCCCAGCTCTCAGGGCTGGGGGCCAGCAGATCACTGCTGCTATGGTGCTATACATGCTCAAGCTGCTACCCACATTCAGGACCCCACACCATCAGCCCACAGACAGATGTCTGCTTCCTCCTATGCTTCCCAAGGGAGCAGCCAGCTCAGCCCCAGTATGCCTGCCCCTGAGGGCAGCAAACCCCTGTGTGCCTCCACCTCTGGTCTTGACTGAAAATCCTTGTCCGTGATGAAGGTGTGGAAGCAGGCACCTCAGGAAAGATGATTTGTCCAAAGACATGTGGTAAGCAAAAAAGTTGTTGCCTCTGGTGGGAGCTGGGATTCCCAGCAAAAGGCTTTAGGAGCTGGAGGTGGGAAGCAATCAGCAGTCCTTCAGCATGGCTGCTGATGGGCTCTGACTCCTCCAGGCTATGGTTTTTCTGAGTCAGCAATTCCACAGCACCCAGACACAGCCAAGGCTTTTGGCACCACAGGGTTGATGTGCCCTGACCTCCACCTCTGGGGCAGGCACAGCATCCCTCCTCCAGGAGGAGGAGTTTTGGCAGTGTGAACCCCCAGATAATCCAAACCCTGCTGTACCTCTGCTTCTGGACACCTTAGACACTGGTATTCTTCAGATCCCAGGCAGAAAATGGCAGATGCCTGGCAGCCAGCATTTCCTTCTCTCACATCCTTACAAAAGAGACAGCTTCTTTTTCCCTCTAGACTTGGGCTTCAACTGGAGATTTATTTTATCCTGTGTTCATTGCTATAATTGTTGCCAGTGTGAAGATGGTGACCTCAGCACCCAGACAAATGGATATAGCAGCATCCTTATAATTGCTGCCCAAATATGTACCCTGGGAACCAGGAGAAAGGAGGGCTATCCAGTCAGAGAGCAGGACCACACGGGTCTGGTAGGCTGCAAGGAGCTGCCCTGTTGCTACAGAGGGCTGGCTGTGCAACCCTGCTGTCAGCGTGGGTTGCCCACCCTCCTGGGAGGGGCCAAGCATTGCCCACACAGCTGCCATTGCTGCTTTTTGGGGTAACCCCTGCCCCTACAGATGTGCTGCTGCAAGGGATGGAGCAGTGTCACACCCCCATGGACACCAGGAGGCAGGTGGCACAGAGATGCACACCTGTGTGTCCACCTTTACAGCCCAGGAACTGCCTGAGACACCTTGGGGAGGGAGCCTGAGCCTAGCCTGGGATGTGAGAGGTCTGCTTTGGCTCTAGGGCACTTCCCAGATGGCTCTGGCTTGTTGCCTGTTTCTGCTCTGCTCTCTCTCTGGGGCAGCTCCATCCCTTTACAAGGGCAGATATCCTGACTTTCCTTGGTCAGCCTGTGCCAGCAGGTAAGAGCAGGTGCCCAGGAACCATCTGTGTGGCCCAACCATCCCAGATTCAAGCACAGGCAGATGGTTTTTAGCATGCCCCTGGCTTGACTTTGGCTGCTCCCATTCACCACCACAGATCACCTTCAGGGAACAGGGGCCTGGACAGATACCAACTGTTTGTGCTTCCACATCTCCCACTGGGCCATGGGGGCTGGGACTGACGTGCTGTGGCCTTGGTGCCCAGTGCCATTGGTTCCAGGCTGCCCCAGCAGCTTTCTGCTGGCTGGACGTGGACATGGGGCAGGAGGCATCTTGCTTTGGGGTTTCTGGGGCAGGTTTCCAGTTGCTGCTGTCACCCTTGCCTGACACTCAGTCCTGACAACTAAGTCAAGACAGTTCATTATTTCTAAGAGATGGGGAGATTTCCAGGTAAGAGATGCCCAGTCATGTCCCCTCTGCATGCAGCCTTCAGCTGCCTCCTCCCAGAGCCAGCACAACTCTGCTGGAGCTCAGGAACTGGGACAAGGACCTTCTGCCTGACACATCAGCTCCCTCCCTCTCTCTCTCCCAGCCCCCTCACATTTCTGCAAGTGCCTCCAGGAAGGTGCTGCCACCGTGCTAAAGGCAAAGTGACATCTTTCTGCAGTGTGCCCTGACCAAGATGGTGACCAATGGTGTTGAGAGTCTAAATGGAGCTGCTTCTGGATTTAGTTGCTTTAAAATTGCTTTAAAATAAAGTTGCTTTTGTTGCTTCTAAATACCAGGTGAAGAGCCTTGGCCAAAATGGGGCAGTGGAGGCTCAATTTGAGAAGTATTTTATTGTTTTTAAGTGACTACTTCTGCGGCAGGGCTGCTGGAACAGTTGCTTTTTCTTTTCAATGTTAAATGTGCTGGTTTGAAACTGCAAGGGTCTGGGCTTTAGCACTCAAACCTCACCAATTAGAAGAAAATGAGCATAAGCAGGAGGATCAGATAGTGCCCAGGGGCATGAGGGCCTTCAGTTTCCACCAGATTAAGCTCTTCAGATTGGCATTTTGGGATTTTTCATGGTTGAGAAGTGTCACTTTTTCTGGTTTGGTCCAGACCAGTTCCCTCTCTGCCTCGTAGGACTGCCCCAGGGAATCCTGCACTCAACCTCAGCTCTCCGAGGGCAACATCTGAACACACTATCCAGCCAGAGCCTGGCAGATCAGGGTCCTTCTCAATGTGCTTGCTTTAAGCATCTGAACCAATTCAGCCCTACTCCTGATTCTCCCTGAGTGTCTACTGCCTGTTTCTGAATTCATCTCCTGAAGCACCAGATCTGCAGCCAGAAATCCTTGCAGAGGGTGCTGACTGCTGGAAGGTTCCTCTCCCTGGATGTTAACTGCACCACTCATGGAGGTAAGGAAAGGTTAAGGGCTATGTAGGCCAGGTTAAGTGCTCAGCCCTGGTCAGGATCTGAGGCTCAGTGCATGGCTGGAGCAGAGGAAGCCAAGAGCAGCAGTCCCATCACAGCACTGTCTGCCTGTCAAACATGCCAGCAAACCCCTGCTCACCTCATCCTCTACACTGAAACATTGACCATTAGCACTGGATAAATGGGAAGGAACTGGTATCAGCTCAGAGACAATCCCCAGGCTGGAGCAGAGACAGAATTAACCAGCTTATTATTATTATTTAATGCCTATATTGTGAGAACAGATGAATAATTTGTATGTGAGGCTCTGCATGCAAGGCTGTTATGAAGCTTAATTCATTAGTGCTTGTAAAGTGACTTGAACTCCTAAGATGAAAGGTGCCCTCCAAGTGCCAAGTGCTGCTACAGCTCCAGCTCTGCAAATCTTTAATAAGGATATTGAACAGCTCCTCAGAGCCAGCACAGTGCTTTTTAACTTCTTTATGGCTGTTTTTACAAGCACTATCCCAGAGAGACCAAAAAAAAGTGGTAAGAAAATAAATAGCATAACAGTGCACACAGCTGAGCACACCTGACAGTGTGTCTCCCTGCAGGGCAAGGTGGAGGGGAGCAGAGACCCACTGGCCACCCCAGCCATGGGTGGGGGAGGTGGACAGATAGATGGAAGGATGGATGGATGGTGGATGGATGGATGGAAGGATTTAGACACTTGTATTCTTCAGATCCCAGGCAGAAAATGGCAGATCCCTGGCAGCCAGCATTTCTTCCTCTCAAATCCTTACAAAAGAGACAGTTTCTGAGATTTTTTTTTTCCCCTCTAGACTTGGGCTTCAAGTCTAGATGGATATCAAGTCTGAATGGATGGTGGATGGATGGATGGATGGATGGATGGATGGATGGATGGATGGGTAGGAGCAGGCACTGCAGTGACCTGGCCCTGCACAGCTGTGGATAGGTGATCCACTACACTCAGCCTCACTACCTGCCTGTGCCTTGCCACCTGCCAGTGGATGCCAGCCTCAGGGGTCTGGCACCAGCCTTGACATGGCAATTGAGAGCTGTGGGAGCTCTGGTGGCATCACTGGTTGGAGGCTGAGAGGGGGCAAGTGGAAAGAGAGGAACGTTGTGGTGGAACTGGGGAGAACAGGCAGGGTTTCTGGTGTGCCTGCAGGCTCCCAGCTGAGCTGCCTTGCCTGCTCTCC
This sequence comes from Galbula dea, assembly GCA_013399015.1. NCBI lineage: Eukaryota > Metazoa > Chordata > Aves > Piciformes > Galbulidae > Galbula > Galbula dea. The sequence continues at coordinate 349,314 of VWZX01002700.1, read as the reverse complement.
ATGCCATTGAGAGCGGCCAATGAGTGGGGAGGTGACACTGGGAAGCCATCCACTAATCCCTGCCACCCACCCATCTCTGACAGCCTGCTCTCTCCCCTGACAAACAGCCTGATGATGGGGTGAGTGGAAGACACTTGTTTTTCCCCTGGTGTGCTCCACCTGCCATGCTGGGAGCTGTGCTCCCCTGTGCCCTCCCAGCTCAGCTCTGCCCAGCCACAGAGGATGTCAGTGGAGATGGTTTCCCCCATGGAGGAGTGATGGGGCTGGTTCTTACAGGGCTCCCAGGGCCTCAGAAACACTGGCCAGCTGAATGACTTCACAGCAGAAGTGCTCACATCCCAGTCTGTTTCCTTCAGACCTCTCCTGGCTCTCTCTCCATCAACACAAATGCTGTCAGCCCTCCTGCTCCTTTTGCCAGTGAGCAGATTGATGCTAGCTGACATGCTTTCCCTCCCTGTGCAATGAGTGGACTGTCATGGGCTCCCTCTGTAGAGGTTTCGTGACAATATCATTTCTCTGCTGAGTGCAGCCTCTTGCTCCCTGACAAAGCCATTAGAAGTCGCCCAGGCTCCAGCGAGCTCAGGCACCAGGGACTGCACGTGGCCTCTGTGGAGAGCTAGCTTCCTCCACATCCATCTTCCTGCAGCCATTGCTGCTCATTTATCAGATAAACTGTGACCATGAGTCCACAGAAAACTCTTCCCTCCCGTAGCAAGGTGTGAAGACCTTTCCCTGTCTGAAGCCCCGCCTATGGCATCTGTAATTGCTGCTGCATGTCCCATTAGCTGCAGTGGCTTCTGAAACAAACCCTTTCTAAAGTTCCCCCTTGGAAGAGAGCAGAAAGTGCTGAGGAGACATGCTGAACACCCACCACAGGAGCACAGCACATCCTCCTGCTCAACACAGCACATGTTCTCTCCCAACACAGCATAGGTTCCTGCCCAGCCCTCACACCATCATCCTGCAGGCACAATCTCCAGACGACCAGAAAAGCAGTGAATTCTTTCACTGAGGGAAAAATGAACCCTCCAAAGAGAAAGCAGTGACCTTCTCATCTGCCTTCCTCTCCTCCTTCTTCAAATGTTGCTGCAAGCAGCAAAACTCTCTCATTATCTAGAGCAGCAGCTTTCCCAAATCACTCGCTAAGGCATGCAGAGTGCAGCAGGTGTCCTGTGGGTGCTGGGCTGCTCTCTGCTTGCCATGCTGGGCACTGCCAGAGCTGGGGGACTAGCCCTGGCCTCACCTCTGCTGGGGCTCAAGCTCATCATTTCCTTTAATTATTCCAAAGCCTCTTTACTTGGAGGAAAACAAAATATTTATTAGAGACTCATGGCTTTGGCAGAGGAGATTAAACCCAGATTACATTTTTAGATGCCTGTAAAACTTAACTGGCATTAGTGTAGGACAGTTCCTGTCTCCAAAAACTAGAAGGGCTTTTCTGGCCAGTGCTAGGCTGACCTTTGGAGAGCTGTCCCTTTCCAGCACCCTCAGTAACCAACTTGGGCTGGTGCCCCTGTGCCACCAGGCTCCCATCCTAGCCTGATAGCACCAAACACCTTAACTCTGGCAGTGTTACTGGCAGACACAGTCCTTGTCTGTATCCTAGGAGAACCTGGCACCAGAGAGGGTTGATCTGCTTGGGAGAAGATGGAGGTGGTCAGAACTGACTGGTCATGGCTGTCTTCAGCAAGTCTGGGATTCAGGCCCTGCTCTGATCTCCAGCTCTGATCCTGCCACCTGATTGAGATGGCAGATCCTCACAGCTGCTCACTACGTGCCGTTGAAGGAGCCTGGGCCTGACAGACATCTCCCACATCCCTGAGTTTTTTGCATGGACACAGGCTTTGCAGCCTTCATTTTCTGATGGCCAATAACCTGCCTTCTTCCACTCATTAGCTACTGAAATCCTTCCCCAAGTCTGAGCCTGGCTTGGCTCTTGCCTTTGCAGTGTCCTTCCTGAGCAAGGTGCTCTGATGATGTACACTCCAGGGCAGATGAGCTTCCTCCTGACAGCTGGAGAGCAACGGGCACCAGGACTGTGTGTTTGCCTCCGTGGCAAGGAGACAAGCCAGGTGCACCCACAGCAAGTGTCCACACCAGGGGAGAAGCCTGGGGAGGCACATATCAGATTCTAGTGGCTAAAGTGCTAATTATCCTTTGCCAATCTTGCAGAAAATCTGCTCTCCCTCTCTCATGCATGCACAGCAATGTGCACTCTGGCTCTCTTGCTTTTTAAAGTGATTCTTTATGTCTGAATAAAAGCAAAGGATGGTTAAATTGTGTTATTCAAAGGGATGCAGACCAATTGTCCTGCTCAGGGATTTTCCCTTCAGGCAGCAGTTCTCTTAGTGTTGTATTTGCCAGGCTGCACTCTGCAGACACCCTGGGCTCCATTGTCCTGCCTCTATGTTTTAGCACTCAGCAGAGATGGGAACCCAGCTTTCCAGGCTTCTCCTGCTTGCTCTTATCCTGTACTTTTCCTGTTGATGCTGACAGCTTTGCAAGAACTTGGGAAATGAGATTTCACTTTGCTCTTATCCCTGGAGTCACAAGTGCTAGGCAAAGGAATCTAGAGAGGTTAAACCATAACCTTGAAATCCACAGAGCTGGAACCCAGCAGCCTTGCTTCCAAGAGAAACCCCTGCCACTGAGAGCAGAATAAATTATTGAGTTTTAAACCATGCTGTATCTCGTCCTTGCTGTCCTCTGCTCCTGCACCAGCTCTTAGGTTTCCAGACCTACATGTGCTACCCCAATTTTCTGCCTTCCCCAGAGTGGCCTTTGGAATAATCTAATGGTTTCCTTTTCCAGCTAACCTTGTCAATGCACAGAATGGGTTTTTCATTTCAGGATTAATCTCCCCAACTTCACTCTTCCTAAAGGCTTACACAGACATTAAAGAGGTAACTCTTTGCTTTCTGGCAGGCAGAAAGCCTCTCTGGTGTCACCTGACTGAATTAAACAGAGACATCAAAAGAAGCTGTCAAATTCAATGTGACCAGACGGTGAGGGGAAGGCAGAGAAGCACTGAGGCAGAGCAAAGACTTGGGCTGCTGCTGCAGCAGACTTAAAAAGGGACAAATCCCATGGAGATTTTCCCCTTCAAGGGAAAAGAGGATGAAAGCACCAGGGCTGAAGCAGCCCCAGCTATGCAGGATGGCACAATGCAAGAGCCAGGCAGGGCTGTGTGGCTGACAGGCACTCGCTGTCCAGACTGTGAGTGTTGTGCTCTCCCCTCCAGGGGCACTTGGACCTGCTTCCCATCAAACCTAGCGGGTGCCTGCCGGGCCCAGGCTCTCTGCTGGCAAAAGGCATCCATAGGAGATGTTATTTGCTTGGAGAAGAGCTGAGGCAGCCAGGGGTAGGTCCTGCAGGGACCCTGTGAGAGCTTTACTGACCGCGGTGGGTACGTGGTGAACTCCCACAGCCATGCTTCATCTCCACCCAGCTCAGCACAACTTTCTGATCATAAACACACTTGATTGGCCTCCTGAATCGGGGCCACCCTCTATCTGATCCATCAGCCTGCAGGCAGGTTAGATAGGCAACTTGAAACTGCAGTGAATCCATACAGCAGAGTGCCTTGATGTCAAAAGTGAAGGTACATGAATATAAATCAGGCAGGCTCTGTTGCACAAGGTTGCTATGACAGGGATACTTCAGAGAATTTCAGTTAATTAGGACTTAATTAACTTTAATGCCTTGAAAAACTCTACAAGCCATCCAAGTTGGTCTGTCTGTTGTCATTCATGGGTCCCCACCTGTTTAGGCAGCTCACCCCAGCCAGTTTTTGCTGAAAGGGAAGCTGCAAAGTGAAATGCATTATTGACTCGACCTCTATAATCCTCTCACCACCTCTCAGGAGATGCTTTTTAATAGCAAGCATTCCAAGATGAAACATATGGAGATGCCAAGGATGAGAGAGAGACTGTAACATGGTGGCACTTCAAGCAACTCTCTGAATGCCTGGGCTCACTGACAGCTGCTGAAGGCTGGAAGGGGCATGGTGCCCTGGGGAGGGATGGCTCTGAGAGCCCAGGGCACTGCAGGGTGCTCAGTGCTTGGGCAGTGGAAACCAGCCCCTTCCACTGAGCTCGTCTGTGGTCAACAGATGTCCCTGCCAGGCTGCAGCAGGGGAAGTTCAGGCAGGACCATGGGTGCTTGGAGATTGGGCAGTCTGAGCCTTCTCAAAGCACTGGCACTGAAACAGGGAGTGTGATGGGGACTGAGTGCTGGGTGAGGCCTCGCTGCCTCGGGGGAGCTGGGGGATCCTCAGAACAGGAGGCTGGCTGTCAGCTGGAGCTTGACAGTGTGGGATTGAGGCTCCTACTGTTTCCATACTCCTGCTGTACCTGCTGAAGCCGCATGACCTCCTCTTGCCTTGCTGCCCCTGGGAGCAACTGGAGCTTGCAGGGTCTGTGCAGAGCCAGGTCCAGCCTCACATAGCCAGAGGTGTTGGACAATCAAGGTCCTGGTTAGAGTTAGGACTAATTCTGCTCAGTGTGTTTATTTCCCAGCTCAGTCTCTCAGTCACTGCACTTCCTGCAGTTCACAGCATGTTCTCACAGGCAGTGTCTGCTTCTAGCACTGACAACACTCCGTGGGGAGAGTTAGTAGCCAGGGCTGGGGTGCAGACCAAGGTCACTGCTAAGTCTTGTCTGTCACATTGGGGTGCAGTAAGTCAAGAGGTGGCACCTGCAGGGAGGAGGGGACAGGACACATGAGCCTCAACTGACCAACAAGGGATTCCAGCCCATGGGCATCATATCCTGAGTAAAGCTGAGGGATCACAAGGGTCAAGCCTCTTCTTCAATGACTGACACCCAGGGAAAGCTCTGTCCATTCTGCCTTTGATCCTGGTCCATGAGTTCCTGAATCCAGTTCCAGAATCCAGCTCCTGAATCTGGTTCCCAGCTGCCTCTGAGCCCAGTCTGGGACTTCTGCCACAGCATCAGTGGTGCCAGTGGTGGAACTGCCATCAGGGGGTTGGGGTTGGTATTGGTTTGTATAGATTTCATGTTATTGCTATTGTTTTCATTAAGTTTTTAAGTTTTAAGTTTAAGTTTTTAGTTTTCTTTTCCAACCCATCAGTCTCTCTCCCTTACTCCCTTTCTCTTCCACTTGGGAAGGAGAGGGCTTCATAGAGAGTGTCTGCCACTTCTTAGTGACTGGTCCAGCCCTGACCCTTGACAATCAGCAATGCACCAGCCCTTGGAGGAGAGGTTACAATCACCAGTAAGCAAGATGGGTGAAGGAGCCATGAAGGATATTAAAGGATGGAGCATTCCTCCCATCCCAGAAGACATCCTACAAGCAACAACCAAGAGAGAAGCCCAAGCTGGCACACAGAAAGAGAGGTCAGGAGAAGAACAAGGGAGAGATCAAAGGAGAAGAACACAATCTTTCTGGAGGAACGACTGCAACATGGCAGCTGTAACTCCACCAGCTCATCCCCCTTCTCTCCAGAACAGCACCCTGAGCCCCCAGGCAGCTTGCTGCCCTCCAAGAGTAGATCTAGATGAATACACAGCCTGACAAAACATCAAGACAAACCCCAAACATGGCAGCAGGAATTACAGAAACCCTTTTGGTTGGTGGAACTCCCAAATTTACATCAGTTTCTCTCAAGAGGCCACTCTGTGACTGCATGTTGTGACCACAGCAGGCTGGGGGAGAGGTGGGGAGAGCCAGGCTCTCTCCTAGGCAGGCATAAAGAGCTGTCAGCAGCACTTTGGAGCACCCCGTGAGCACACATCACTCAGCTTTATATTGGATGTAAAAAAGCAGCAACAGCTGGAGGTGAAATCTAATTTTCTAGGGAAAACATGAATAAAATAGAATGTAGCTGCTGTGTGAATGAGTTTATCCTCTGTCAAGCACTTGCTACCGCTCTGCCGTGGCCTCTGTCACGCCACAGAGTGTAGGTGATGATAACGTATTTTCCACCCTGTCCATTTTTATGCCACAACCAAGAGTCTGCAGAAGAGAATAGCACTAAGCAATGCCACCATAGCTGAGGGCTTGCAGGTGGCTGAGGTAGACAGTGCAAGTACTCAATCACAGCCATTTCCAGTGAGGATTCATTGACAGGCTAAGGACAAGCCAGCACTGTTGGCCTCTCACAGTCGTGTCTCCTGCAAGATGCCTTCTCTGAGTGCTTGTGAGCAAACTGATGATCAGAAATGGTAGCTGAGCACCCCACCTTCCCTTGCCTTGTGCTCCCCAAACTGCCTCTCTGGTGACCAAGCCAGGTGTGTCTGGCAGAATGGAGAAACCTGCACTGTGCCCAAGGTGGGCCATGGGGCACTGGGCACTGCCTGGCTGCCTGCAGGGGGGCACAAGGCATGCAAGCCAGGTGAGAGCTTGGATGAACAGTTACCACAAGCCAGATGAACAGCTGGTGGCCACTCCAAGACAAGAAGGCATCCAGGGAGATCCAGGCAGGATTTCCCTACAGATGCACACCAAGAATGGCACTCAAGGTTCACACCAAGAGCCTCCCAGCCACGAAGGAGGACAGGCAGCGTGGGGAGAATCATAGAATTGTCAGAGTTGGAATGGACCTTAAAGATCATCTAGTTGCAACCCCCCTGCCTGGCAGGGACACCATCCACTAGATCAGGTTGCCCAGGGCTCCATCAAGCCTTGTCTTAAAAGCTTCCAGGGATGAGGCTTCCACAACCTCTCTGGGCAAAGCAAGCACATGGTTAGCTACAGAGCAAACATGGATTGGAGAGTCTCTACCTGAGTGGAGATGCAGCACCAAGATGCCAGTCTGCTGAAAGGCAGCTTCTTTGCAGGCATCAGGCCAGAACTATCCTTCACTGGACAAAACAGGTCCTATTCCTGTTGTTTATGCTGAGCTAGTAAATGTGCCCTACAATACCCAGGGTGGCTTTTACAGGGAGAGAGACATCACACACGGCAAAGGAAAGAGTACAGCAGCCAAATGGATACAAGAACTGGAGAGGATGACTTATGGGCAGAGACTAAGGGAATGTAATTTGTAGAGCCTAGAAGGATGATGCCTGAGGGGGAACATGATAACACTATATAAATATCTAAAGGGCAGTTGTATGAAGAAGGGGGGAAAAAAGTGACGCATGCAGCAGGCGTGGGAGTGGTGTGAGGGACCCGAGCTGGGAACAGGTTCCCAAGGGAGCACGGCAGGCTGTCAGAGCCTGGTGGGCTGGGAACAGAACAGGGTGCCTGGAGCTGGCACGTGGATTCCAGCCATAGCCACGGCCACAGGAAGGAGGTTTGGGAAGGAGTAGCCTTGGGCAAGCAGCAGGGGAGGCGTTCATGGCCTCACATGGGACCGGCATGGCTACACTGCATGGGGGGCCAGGGGGGCACCTGCCCCTGCCCAGCACACCAGGGCTGTGCCAGCACTGGGTGTATCCCTGTGGTGCTTTACCTGCCTGCTCAAGGGTGCTCCCTCAGCAGCACAGAGCTCCCACACGGCTCTCGGTGGCCAGGCTGAGCTAGATGTCTCTGTGCCCTTTGCTGTTTTGCTTTTCCAAAGGATGCCTAGGGACTGAGGTATCCAAACCCCTAATCCTTCCCAGCACAGCATGCCCAGAGCCTCCCTGCAAAACTCCAGCCTCAGGCTGACCTGCTTCTGCCTTGGCAATTAGGAAATGCACCCAGGCAGCCCCCGGCTGGGGTCTCTCTCTGGGGGTCCTTGGAGCAAACAATGAAGACAGCATCCCTGGGCCTGACTGTTTGAGAAGAGCACAACCCCCACAGTGGTCCCCAAAGGGAGAAAGGAGCGAGGCACATTGCTATCTGTGCTCTTGCCCTTTTCCCCTCTCCTCTTTGCAAATCTCTGTTGTTTTTTACATTCACATTTGCTTCTTCTTCTTCTTCTTCAGAAAAAAAAGCTTTTTCCCTCTGCCGTTGCCATGTGAAAAACCCACACAAACAACAGGAGAAACTGGCTCCCTCCACGCAGAGCAGGGCACAGCGACTGCAGAGCGACTGCCACACAGGCTGCAGCCGAAAAAACAGGGAGAAAAATAGCTTTTTCCCCTCAGCCCTTTCAGACACATGACTTGGAGACTTATTATAGTCATAACAGGCAAAAGATTTTTTTTCAGAGGAGAGGTCTGTCTCCATTCGTTTCTTCCTTACACTGATGAAGTCCCTTCCCCAAGGGAAACGGGGCAGATCCTGCTTCCAGCTGCCCTCCTTTGGATCTTAAGGAACCTCCCTGATGTAAGGAGTCCCTCAGACTTGGGTCCTTACCCTAAGGGAAGCCCACGCCATGGGGCAGAGCCTTTGTCTTCACTTAAGCCTGCTACTAATTACCCTCTACCTATTACAGCTAATTTGCTTGGCTGGGAGCCCAGAGCACTCTTCACAACGGACCAGTTTACCAAACAACCTGGTGCAAAACACAGAAGCTGTGTGTGCTGGCCCCAACGGTTCTCCTCCAGTCAGCTCTTAGCCAGCAAACAGACAAGGTCTCACCACTCACATCCACCACCCTCAATGCCTGGGGAACCACCCTGGAGGCACAATGCTGGGAGGCAGGAGCTCTAGCAGAAGCTGAGCCTTTTGGAGGAATGTCCTTGTGTTTGCTTGTCTCCAAAGGGCTCAAAACAAGAACGTGTTTGGATCTGCACATCTTCAAGTGCATCTGTAATTACCCAAGTTACAAGGAGATGCTGACACTCCACTGAAGCATGGTGCCCTTTAATTCCTGCCTGGCCAGCTGTGGGTTGTCATGGAGACTACATCTGTCACCCATTTGTTCACAGGCCTTTTAAATAACTCAGACTAGCCAGACCTTTCCAGGTTTGGTGTGTGCCCAACCCAGATTTTGTCTCTCCTCTCTTCTTTTACGCCAGGAAGGTGGGTGATACCCACAGAAGGTGCCAGAGGTGCTGCTGGGCAGCCACCATGGTCTGTCCAAGCCAATGCTTCTCTCTCCTGACCCTGGGCTAAAGGGAACCCAGGGAGTTTTGTGCCTGGAAGGTACTTCAGCCCTCGTGGGCTTGAAGGGGGAATGAGTATTGGCTCAGGTGCAGAGATGCCCCATGCTGAAGTTACCCTGATTCATGCCAATGACTATTCTGGATTGCCGTGGCTCATCAGGAACAGACTCATGCTCAGCACTGGTGCAGCTGAAACCAAAGTCATTCTGGGCTAGACCTTCTCCATCTGACACTTCATGGGATGGTCTCTGTATGGATGTTCCCTACATCTGCTGCCTAGCCTTCACTGACTATGAGCCACCAGTTCCTTCTCTGCTGTGCTGTATCTATGGTGCAGACATCTGGCAGGATCCTCACCAAGGGAAGAGATTTAAGAGATGCTCAGCTCAGGCAGCCCCAGGAAGTCAGGAAGCTTTCTCTTAACTGCTGTGGCCCTGCCTCACAGGATTCACCTTCCTTATTGCCTGACACAGTTACAAGACTTGCCTAGGCTCTGGGCTATCCTGGCCTCACCACTGGGACAGGAGGAAAAGTAAGGGCAGCACAGGAGGGCATTTGGCTTCCCTGGCCTCTGTGCTTCCAGCTGCTTGGAGAGCACTACTTTGCCTGGAGCACAATTGGAGCCATCAGTGTGCCAGAAGAGAGCAGGGCTGGGAGGCTGAGGGCTGGCAGCACTGCCCACCTGCATGCACACACCTCTCTGCGCAGAAGACAGAGGTTAAACTCGTGACATCTCTGAAGGGCAGCAGCCCAGCAATGCAGAGGAAGCTTCATGGCAAGCACCCAGGGCTGGCAGAGAGGCCAGTGTCCTCCCCATAGGTGGGTGCCACTCACTGTGTGACCCTGAGTCAGTCTCAGTGTGCCTCAGTTTCCCCTTGCCCTGCTCTGCTGGCTTGCAGGAAGACTGCTAAGCTCACCTCACTCATCCTTGGATGGCCTTTGGAAGCCTGGGACCAGAGGTGCTGCTGGGCTAGTGTGTTCTGTGTGCTGCTGAACAACAGCCTCAGGCTGACTCCATTTCCAGCAGCCAGGGAAGGAGGAGAACATCTCAGTGCCTGGGCAAGACAGGCAGTTTACAGCCTGATGATAAAGAGAACAACAGCAACAAAAACAGAGAGATACCAGGGCAAGTGTCACTCTTCATTTGATCCTGATGGATCTATTCTAGCAAAGCAGTGGATAAAGTGGACTGGGAAGGTGAGTGCCTTTCCCTAGGCCATCCTCAGACACCTTTGGTTTCATGGTTCAGAACTGTTTCCCCGCATTGCCCTTGATCTCCAGCCCGAGCAGAGCTCCTCTGGGGGCAGAGAGACAGGGGCAGGAGAAGCAGCTGGGGCAGGAGCTCATCCCCCTGCCAGAATGAAACCAGACCCACTCAGCACGTTTCTCCAAAGGCTCTTTAAAGCCTCACAGACTCAACTGAATGAGTGGAGGCTTCTCAGGGCTTGCTCTGCAGGCTGTGAGCTGCCATGGGAAAATGAGATCCCTTTCAACCTGCAGCCTGACACACTCATGGGGATCATCTGTGGCTGAACCAATAGCTGGACCTGCAACATTTTTCTTTATAGGTCTTGAAGGCTTCACCACCTCCTTCTCCAGAGCCACATTATTATTTCTCCCATAGCTCTTTCAGTTAAACAAAAAACAAAGAGAGAGTGGAGCTAGCGATCAGAGGTGACCTGCAAACCCCTCTGCTGCCCTGGAAGGCACTGGGGAGCTGATCTGAGGGGCTGTGGGTGTTTGCTGCTCAGCCAGGGCAGGCCAGGGGACACTGGGGTCAAGTGTGGTGGAACAGGCACATTCACAGCAGTCAGGAGGTGCGTGTGCAGGGTGGGAGGGCAGGGGGAGCAGCAGGCAGGCAGAACCACATTACTGGTGGAGAGATAGACCTGTAGAGAGCTTGGTGTTCCACCTTACTACAGCAGGGACAGAAATTCTGCAGAAAGCTCCCATGCAGTCCAGCAGGAGCCTCTGCCCAGTTGGCTGGCTGCAGGCACTGCCCAGTGGGGAGCAGAGGTGCAGCCTGCACCCAGGCAACTCCCTGCAAGACCCCATTGCTCAGCCTTGGTAGAGGGAGACATCAGGTCCCACCTCCTACCTGGTGCCTCATTTCCTACCTTTATTTCCTTTCCTCACTCCCTCCATGGCTCCAGGACCCTTTGTCATCTGAACACTAATCACAACATGTCCTGCTCTTCTCTGTCCCCAAGCCTAGCCCAAACCTGGCTGTTTACAGAGACTGAGCAAAGCTGAGGGCAGAGAGAGGAGTGGTAAATGTGGGCAGGCATTTGCAGAGCTGTGGCCAGGAGGGTCTGTTTGAACATCTAATTAGATCACAGCAAACCTCCTGAATGGCAAAGCTAGAGCCCTGTCACCCCCTGGAGACATCAGGCCATGCCTGGATTGCTGTCTGATTCTGATCTACATAATTCACCCAATCCTTAAAGCTGACTGAAGCAGTGAGGTTCATTGCACAGCTCAGTGCATTTCCTCCACCACTCCAGCAGTGCTAACGAAGCTAATGGCACAGGCAGAGGAGGGACACATGTATAGCTAGGAGGCAGAGACACAGCATTAATCCCACCATATGTTTTCAACCTGCTTTACTCTTCCACCCTCACCCCAATGCCCTTTTGCAGCACTGAGGGAGGCCAAAACCAGCAAGAGGAAAGAAGGGAGGAAGCCTGGCCCTGTGGAGGGGTGGCCATGTGTGCACATCAGTGCACCTGCAGCCTGCAGCAGTTTAGGCAGAGCTGTGGGCAGGAGAGAGCAGGGGGACCAAGTGGGAACTAGGATTCTGGGTGAGGAGAGGGAACAGCTCCTGATCAGAGACATGGCATCTGGTCTCAGTTCTGGATGGAGTCCATCTACCCCAGCCTAGCACACATGATGACATGATGTGTGCAGCAACCCAGTAACACTCCCCTCCAAACGACCTCCCACCCACCTGGCCCTGCCCCTCACTCTCACCATCAGTGACATTTCCCAGGGGTGCAGTGCAGCCCCAGAACCCCAAGCTCTCCCCAGGAGCACTACCTGGTCTCTAATTCACCCACAGCCTCAAGCTGAGGGAGCAAGGGGCAGCTGCAGGCAGGGGGCAAAGGCAAGGACATAAAGAGCCATGCTCACGTATCTTAGCAATGGAGATGAGCCTGACAGCCTGCTGGGTACCCAGTGCATGTTCCCTCAAGTGGCACCCACTTTGGTGTCAGTTTTCACCTGTGGACAGCTGCAGATGGGCTTTGTTATGCCTGCACACAGCACCCAGCACAGCACAGGACAGTGCTACCATGCACAACACTGCTCCCACCCTGCTGGGACATCACCTCAGGCCAGGCAGATAGTTTGTAATGGTAGAGAGAAGATGAGGAAGACCCTAAATGCCCCTCCATGGCCTGGGCAGGGTGCTGGGCAGGAGGAGGCCAGACTGTTTTGAGAGAGGTTTCAGGAGAGCAGAGAGCTAGCACAAGGATGTTCTGCTAGTAAGCTTGAGGGCAGAGACTGCCCTATCTCTCCCAGGAGGCTGGCAGGACAAGCCCAAGCATCCTCAGCTCCTTCTGCCTCCGTGCTGGAAAGAGAGCAGCCGGGGAGAGCCAGGGACATAGCTACCCCTCATCCAGGAACAGCCTCCTCTGCTTTAGTAGCTGTTGGAAAGGGGCTTGAGCCACCAACCAGTAACCAAACCACTTGGGCTCTTCAGCCCTTCAGCCCTAGCCGGTGCCTGTGCTGTCCCAGCCCCAGGAAGCCAACCCTCCCGTTGCTGCCTTTAGGATCTGTCAGGAGGGAAAAGTGCTCTGCAGAGGCAAAGGCATTCAGAGCCCAAATTAGCCTCCCTGGGCTCCATGGGAGATTCTGGCGGCGGATGCCAGGTTTATTTCCACAGGCACTCTGGAAATGTCAGCGTGCTGGTCGGAAGGAACCGGGTACATGCTCCCTCTTAAATAGAACCAAGCATATGGGAGGAGGATGATTAGACTGCTTCCAAGCTGCCAAATTTCTTTGCTGCAGCTAAAAATCTTCCCCAAAGTGTCCCAGCCCACAGTGTTTCTGAGCACTGAAGTCTGTACTGAGACTTTTCCATTGACAGTTGTGCTCTAAGCAAGACAACACATCCTTCCAGTGAGGTCCCAGGTGGTCCTAGCTCTCAAGAGGCTGGGGACTCTCCTGCTTCCCCTTGCAAGCCAGAGCAACTCCTCCCATCCTGCAGCCCTACCCTGGGCAGGGGGTGATCTCCTTCTCTCTTTCACTCTGGTAAAAAGCAAAGATCTGAGACCATCCTCCCTCCTCTCTCACCTGCACAAAGGCACATGCCTGGTCAGGACTGAGCCTCTCCAAGGGGAACCATCTCCCTGCCAGAGGCTGGATGGCATCCCCTGAGATGCAGCCATGCAGACCCTGCTGTGCTGAGCCACCACATCCCCAGCTGCCCTCTTGCCAGCTCACCCAGAAACCCAGCACAGCCCAGCAAAGAGGGGCAAAAGAACCCAGAAGCCATTTGCAAACCATAAGGGGAACAGTGAAAGCCTCTTTAGCTCCTGGAAGGTAAACCCCTGGCCTTTCACGGTGTGGTTTGCTTCCTTCGGTGTCTCTCAGCAGCTGGGACACCACTGTCCCAGCTGCCAGCAGTGGGTCCCTTGCAGGACACTCTCTGACTCTGCAAGGTGACAGTGCAGTGGGACAGCTCGGGAAGGAGAAGTGCTGCCTCTGTTCCCACTGCCCAGGGACAGGAGCCAGGCCCTGCACTCAGCTGGGTTTCAGGGTTGAGGGTGGGAGGAGACAGGGGGGTGTGCTCTGGGGCTCCTCAGTCAGTGCCACAGAAGTGACACTTATCCTACCTGGATTCAGGGGCACCTGGAGACAAGCAGCTATAGCCCTTTCCAAGCAGATCATCCTCAGGTTCACCCTCAGTCTGTGGGGAAGCAAGGTAAGCCACCACAGCCCACTTTTTCCAGGCTGGAAGGAGGGTCAGCAGCCCAAAGAGCAAAGCAGCAGCACTGTGATGTCCCTCATCACAGCCCAAAGGAAGGGATGACTTTGGGATCACTCAAACCTTTCCTGCCCCACTGAGAGACTGAGAAATGGCTACTCTGTACCTGGCAGGGGGTTTCCTTCTCTCTCTAGGTGTTGCTAAAGCTTCCCCATGAAGCAGACAATATGGTGGCCTTCCCAGAAGAGAACATGTGGTCAGCACTGTGGTCATCCAAAAGTGGAGATGGTGTCCTCCCCCCCAGCATGGCCTGTGTGAATTTCTGCCAGCCTGGAGTGAAGGACAGCCAAGACCAAGCACACACTACCCCTTCAAAACCAGCCTCCACTCGCCACCCTCATTTTCCCCAGCAAGAAAGCAAAGTATGCCCAGATCTGAGAGGGCCTGGAGCAGTGTCCTCTCCTCTGGTGCAGGAATAACCTGTGAGACCTCTGAGTTCTCCAGGCCCACTCTCTGATGCCCCATTGCCAGAGCATTCACCCAACTTGCTCTGGAAACACAGACACAAAAATCTCACTGTCTTGCATCTGGTTCTACCTTCTCTGCAGTGCTTTTCATGGCCAGGACTCCAAGGAAGGCACAAAGGGAAGCCAGAAGCAGACCTGTCCCTGCTCAGCAGACTGGGAAAATAAATCATGTTGCCAGGAGGCAGGAAGCCCCAAACCAGCTGAGAGCAGAGCATCATCTTCTCCATGGACCCTGGGCAGTGCTCACCCTCCAGTGCACACTGCCTCAGAGGGTCCCAGGAGGAGCGTCCCAAGCCCACCTGGCAGGCTCAGGGTCCCAGAGCCAGGAGCTGACCCAGAACATGCTGTAAGGTGGCCAAGCCCAGAGGACACAAGCAGAAGGTGTGTTGAGCCCAAGCAGTTAAAGCAAAGCGGCACAGCTGCTCCCAGCTCTGCTGGCAGCCCACACGCTGCTGAGTGGCTGGTGGGAGGTTTTTCTCTGCATTGCAAATCCCTTCTTATTCGAGTACTGCAGTGCTGCTTGGAAGGAAAACAACCACTCTGGAGGGAGAGTAAAGGGCTCCAGAGCAGCACAGCCACCTTCTCCTGCCCAAGGCAGGTCCTGGGACTGCCCCCGGGAGAGCCTGACTCTGTAGATAAAGCCAAAGCTCCTCCAGCAACCAGGCTGCCTGGGAGCAGGACCCATCCATCCCCGCCTTCCTCTGCTTGTCTCTGGCACGCACAGCCCCAGCTGAGCTCTCTCTTCAGCCTGGGAAGCGGGAGGAGAGGAGGAGAAGGCAAAGGGAAGAAGCCTTGCAGGTCTGTGGAGGCTGGCTGGCAGCAGAAGCAGAGCTGCGAGAAATGGTGGGAGCAAAGTCCTGCCGGTGCGGGGCTGCAGCCCCTGCGCAGAACGGAGCAGGGAGCTCCCGGGAGGGTGCTGGTGCCGAGCGGAGGGCAGGCAGTGGGCAGCAGTGTCCCCATGCTCTCTCTGCAGCCCCCTCTGCCAGAGCACTTGGAGGACTCAGGCTGGAGGAAAACTTGCCTGGAGGGATCCGTTCCCTTTATGCCATGTGGGCAAGCTGCTCGTCTCTGCCTGCTCTGTCCAGGGCCTGTGCTCTGAGCCCCCAGGAATGTGGCTGCCCCTTTCCCAGAGGAGGGATTTCATGCTGCAAGCTCCTTAGGTTACTCATGATCCTGACCTATAGATGCATCTCCACGTGTGCACATCTCCAGCACAGCACCCAGCACGCACTTCACAGCTGCAAGGTCTCTTGCCAGACACCGAGCACTACTGGGCTATGAAGATCTTTTGGGAATCCACAGCAAAACAATCTCCATGTTTGCTGGTGCAGAAGTTCCCCCATCACTGATTTGAGGAGCCAGCCACCACTCTCCAGGCAGAAAAGGGTTGGGTTTGCACTCCTTAACATGGGTGCTCAGGGACTGAGGGAGTGTGGAAGTCCAGGGACAGGGTCTGCAGGGTCTTTTACAGGTGACAAGACTTTGGGGGAGGCTCAGCCCCTGGGTGATGAAGGACACAAGGGGACTGTGGAGCTGAGATTCAATAACTGTGATGGGGGATTTATACAGAGAGAGCCCATTGGAAGCAGGGACTCTTGGTCCCATGGATGTGACTTGTTCCTGATGAGATTGTTCATGTTGCTGGGAGCTTAGGAGGAGAAAGGAAAGAATAAACCAAGAAAAGCCTAAGAACAAGGAACAGCAATCCCCAGCAGCAGAGAACCATCACTGGGCCAGGCCTCTGGGGTGGATTTCATGCACCAAGGCTTCTGACAAGCAGCACCATGGGGACACGTGGGCTCACGTGGTGCCAGATCCACCTGCCCTTGGCCAAGCTAGCTCTGCAGGTCTGCCTCTGCAGTGCCACCCTCCCCACCACAGCATCCACCTGTTACCTCTCTGAATTTATTCAGCTCAAACTTTTTAGAACAAGCCATCCATTTTCTGTCCACCTGACCATCTGTCCTTCCATGGCTCTCTCTTTCACCTGCACCTGCCTCAGATCCATTGGCTATCTGGATTGCTGTTTTTCAAGGAAGGTAGCTAGGCAACTATTAGGATCTGCATTTATTAGCTCCAGCATGTGTCTGTGGGTTTCTCTCTAGGGAAGGAGGTATACTCTAGTTTTGTACCAGTCAGAAGCTGGATGTGCAGAGGTCTGGGCACTAACACTTTGAAAGCATGTGGCATCAGGCAACAGACATTAAAGCCTTAAAGTCCATGCTTTTATTCAGTCTCTAAGCAAGAAAGCTTCCAGAAGGAGTGCAGATGTCTCCACCAGTAGCTTTGGACATACAAAACCCAAAACAATCCCACAAACTCATCACATGTAAGTGTGGAAGCTGACTCTGCAAACAGGGCAGATCTCTTCCCTCCCAAAGAAGGGCTGCAGCCTGCAAGTCAGGTGCTAGGATCCATGACTCCATGTGATTCATGTTGTCCTGTGCTAGCAATTCTACATGGCTGACCATCAGCCAAGAGCAGTCTCCCCCAGCCAGCCCTCACCCCTGCAGACACACTGCTCCAGGTGAGTCCTTGGCCATGCTTCCACTCAGATGTGCTCGTGGAACACATTCCTCTCCCAGGAGGAAACCTGGAGGGTATGGACCAGGTGTTGGGCTAACAGTAAATGCTCAGCACCCCATTTTCTTCCACCACCTCCTCCCATACTGAAGGAAGTGAGACTTTTTAGGGGAGCAGGACCCTAGTCCTCCCCAAACAGGCTGGACACTGACTTGGAACCAAATCCTGGGGTAATCCTGCTCCCATTTACTGCCTCTGCCTGCAGCTTATGTCAGTAAGCAATGCTGCAGCCTCAGATTAAGCTTCTCTTCAACATACAACAGAAGGCCATCAGCAGCAAGAAGTGCTTAGCTGCCTCTGTCCCAGAGCTCTGTGATCTTTAATCAGCCTCACTCCTTAGTTTTTAATTTCAGCCTCTCTCCCACAATGCAGAGAGGCTCTGCTGCCCCTCTCCTGCAGGCCAGCAGCTCCCTCCAGCCACATGGATAAGCCCTTGCAGGAGCACAGCAAGTCCAGCCCTGCTCCCCTGCCTCACTCAGCCCTTCCACCTCCAGACTTCAAGGCAGAGCACGGGGTGATTTATACAGTCATCCAGCACAGACAGGGACCACCCTAAAGGCCTCTCTGCACAGCTCCAAAGCAAAGGGCTGGGGCTTCTAGTGCAAGCTTTCTTTCTCTTCTCGGTTAACCAGAGTTCTTGGTTTCTCCCAATCAATAGGGAGCAGGAGGATTACTGTGATACAGTCACATCTCTGGTGGAAGAGGCTTTGGCTCCAAATTCCCTGAGCAGAAACACAAATGCAGAGTGAGACTAGAGCCCTGATGAGACATATGGCATGAGACAGGCAGTCACACCTGCATTTTCTGGGGCTTTCAAGAAGGGTTATGAAAGCAGAAGTCCTAACTAGTGATAAGGACCCAAATCCTTTTTCTGGAGACAGGTTCCACTGAGGACTCTGTGCAGAACCTGCAGGAAGGTCCCTGCTTAAGACAGCAATGAGCAAAATCCTGTGTCTTGAAGGTGCTGAAGCATCCAACCACTCTGACAGGTGCCAGGAGGGGTTGGACCCCTTGGCACAGAGTGAGCAGGTGGAGGAGAGCAGCTTCTGGTCCTCCTCAGAGGCTCTTTCTCCACCTGAACAAGGTGGTTGTGCCAAGGGATGCTCACAGTGAGCTTGGCTGAGAGTGGGCTTGTACCAAGTGTCCTCTCCAGCTGTGGGGAAAATGACCAACTGCAAAACCCAACCAAGGCTGCCAGCCTTGTTCTGGGAAGAGATGCAGGGAGAAGGCAGAGGCACCCAGAGGTGGCTTGCACCAAGGAAGCACCCTGTATCCCACCACTGTGTTCTGCTCCTGCCATGTGTCCTTGACAGTGGGAAGGGCAATCTAGCAACATGGAGATGGCCACTGCTCCTCCCTGCTGAGCATCCCTGAATCACCACCTTGGATGCCAATTCAGTACCTGGAGATGCTACACAGGATGCAAGAAGACAATCCAGCAGTGCAGCTACACATCCCCCAGCCAGGCTGCCACCCACCTCCTGGAACATCTCCTGCTACATGCTGGCATTGTGACCTGCAGGCCAACACACTGTGCAGCCACTGCATCCCCCAATGCCACTGTGGAGTCCACCCCCAGCCCAGTGTGCTGGGGATCTTCCAGTCACACAGGCAGGGCAGGAGCATGTCCTGTCTAACATCCTTGGGCATGATCTTCCCAGGAATGCAAGCAAAGACATTTCCAGGGCATCTCTCCTCTCACATCCAGGTCAGGGAGGAAGAGCCAGGCTTGTCTCTGTGCCCATGACACAGCTTTCCCAGTGCCAGGCAGGGTCCAAGGGTACCAGGCAGCCTGAGGCTTGTCCCTCTCTGCCCACTCCGCAGCCCACTGCAGGCACGACCATGGTTGCCTAGGCACAGAGGGGTCAGGCTGCAAGCCCCTTCCCCCCATCTCAAACACTCCTGCTCTGTGCCAGAGCACCTGGCACATGCTTCCCAGCATCTCCCATGGCAGCAGTGTGGGAGCTGGGCTTGGCACTGGCACTGCAATTCACCTCCCAATTTCCAAGGAGCTACAGCATGCCAACAGACTGCCAGGGAGCACCAGCCCAGCCCACCCCTGCTCCTCTGCTCAGGAGCTACAGGAGAGGCTGGGGGGCATGGAGGAGAGGGGCTAGGCACACACATGCTGGGGGTGTGTGTGGATTCTTCTGCTCACCTTTTCCTTACAAAATGCAGAAGGGGAAAATAAGGGAAGAAAATAGCAAACTAAAGCAAAGCTGGCAACTCCAATTTCTGTCTTAATGAATAAATGAAATGCATCCCAAGAGGTAATTAAGTGCTTCCAACCAAACATGTGTCACCTACAAAACAAAACAAAGAACCCAGAGAGAAAGCAGGCAACTGCCATGAAGAGAAAGAGGCAGATGGGTGATTGCTGGGGAGTGGGGAAGGAGGAAGGTCACTGCTCCTGCTGCCCAGTGCTCTCACAGGAGGGCCCTGGGGAGGGTGCTCTCATTGTGTGTGGGAGAAGGACAGTCCCACTGGTGCAGAGGCCTCCCAATACCCAGGGGTGTTCCTAGTGGTTTCTCCTACCCTTAAGGACAGTCTCCCCTGTGCAAGCATCCACCTTCATGCCCCATGGAGCCTGTGGCCATTGGCTCTCCAGTCTCCCTTCCCAAATCAGACACCAAGCTTTGTCTCACCCATACTTCTGGAAGTCACATGCAGGAAATACCCAAGCCCATCTGATTTCATTTCCTTCTGGCTCTTTCCCTGTCTCTGGCACTACAGTGTGTGGGAGCTGCCTGGAGTGTTGCTGTGTCTCAGTTACCACCAAGCCACGTGCTCAGGCTGCGTTGGTAGAATTTGCTGCTTGTGATGCTCAGGAGAAAGGCTGGAGAAGATCTTTTCTGAAGTGCAGAAGGGGATGGGGGATGAGGTTGTGGTTGTGCATGTCCTCAGTCCTCAATCCAAGCCAGTAGCTATCCCAGGTGCACAGCCCATCCCTCCATGCATATATGTCTGACCTCCAGCCTCATCTCCAAATCAACTTCAGACCTCTGCAGTGCTTGCCAGAGCCTTGACGTTAAGGAGAACCCTCCAAGAATGCCAGCCACATGCCTCTTCTTTCTCACTGACCCCAGAAAGCTACAAAGACACTCTTCTCTTGGCCCTGAGACTGGGCAAGAGAGATTGACTTGGTTAAAAAACGTCATGGATTTTCCTGTGACAAGTCAAAGGAGGATTTCAGTAGCTGCTGTCCTGAGAAAGTCACACACTGTGAGGGTCGTGAGCTCTGTGGCAGCCTGTGCTCTTTGGAGAAGCCATTATTTACTTCTAAATGACACCAGGGCTGGGACAGGGCACCCACAGCAGCTCCTGCACTGTCTCCCATCCCTTGGGGTCCCACAGTTGCTTGCTGTTGACCAAGGCTCCAGCACTTTGAAAGAAAATCCTCTGACATGCTCTTGATGCTTATTGGATTTTATGACTGTCTTCTTCCTCTGGGAGGCCAAATTGACCTTTTGAGTGTCTGGGCTTGGCTGAGCTGCTGATGGAGCCAGTGTCACATCCTGGGACGTGGCAGGACATCTTTCCTGACATGGGGAAGGCATATGATTTATTCCTTCCTGGGTTTGCTCTGCCTATTCACCACCTCTCAAGTGTCTGCTGCTTTAAGAACATGTCCCTTTGCAAGGGACCTTAGCAGCTGTGACAACACTGCTTTGATCCAGAGCCCTGACTTCTGTACAAGCTCCTTTCTCTCTCTGGGGGAGAAATACAAACTTTCTATGTGCTTGAGATAGCTGCAGCCATTCCCTGCAGAAGCTTCTTTCTTTAGCTTGCTGGAAGGATTCAAACATCTGCATCCTTCTCTTGCCCACCTAGGCCACAGCGAGTCAGGGACCTTGGGGACCACCACATAGCTGAACTCATGGCCACAGGTTAAAAGCAGAAAGAAGAAAGAAAACCATGGGTAGAGGCAGCCCCACAGATCCCACTACACCTGCACCAGGTGGGTGTAGATGCCTCCTGGGTCTGCTTGCCACTCGGCTTGTGGCTGCTCTGGTATGGTCTGGTCTCCATGGGCTCTGCCCTGCAGTCACAGCAGGAACCTGGGTGCTCTCATGATCTTGCATTGCTCCAGCCACTGCCCAGCGTCACAACCATCACCCAGAGCAGACACCACCGCAGCTCTCCTGCCCCTAGACACACCTGTATCAGAGCCCTCCAGCCACCCACTAAGCCAGACCCCTGGGGCCATGCCAGGACCTCGTATCAGCCCCTGTCTCTCCTGACCCCACCAGCAGCACCTCGCCTCCTTTGCTCAGGTTCTCTTTTCACCCCACAGGGTAACAGCATCCCAAGAGAGAAGCCCAAAGCTTTCCAACGCCCCCAGGCTCCTCTTGCCTTTCGGCCCAAGGAAACCCCACGGAGCAGGACCGTGACCCCGGGGGGGTCCTGCCTCTCCCCTGCCCCGCCCACCGTGCCTGGAGCACTCACAGTCTGGCCGCTGCTTTCGGAGGTGCCTCCTCTGCGGGGATGCTGCCCTCACTCACGGGCTGGAGGACGTTTCTGCTCCATGCGCTGGCCGTGGGGAGGGCTGAGCCAGGCAGCTCTGTCACCGTGCTCACCAGGCTCCTGGGGCTGAGGAGGGCAAAGACAAGTGTGAGTCCAGGGAGGCATGGATTAGCCCCAGTCATCCTCCTCCACTCTTCCCCCACCCAGGGTCCCTTCAGGCCCACCCAGTGAGGGAGAGGTCCAGCAGAAGTGCCCCTGCTCCAAAATACCAAGAGCCCAGAGGTATCATCACCTGTCAGGCTCAGAGCACACCTGGACTCAGCATCTCCCACAGGCACTCCTCTCCACCAGCCCTTTGTGGCTCCCCATGTGCCCCTGCCTTCCTGGGGCTGACCCATAGGGCACCCATCAGGAGGCCTGGGAGAGCCCTCACAGGAAGCCAGCCACGCAGAGAGGAGTGGTCTCAGCTGCCCAGTCCCTCAGCAGAGCAAGAAGCAGGGGCAAAGAAGGAACTTGGCAGGGTTGCATGTCCAGTCCTATATCCAAGTATGGCCATGGACTCATGGGCTTATCAGGAGCCACCAGTCCACCATGAATGGGTGGTGGTCACACTGCTGAGGTCAAATCCTCAGATGTCAGCTGAACCCCTGCTGGGGTCCTGTCCCCTTGACTCCAGGGTCTCCATGGCTGTCAGAGACCAAAGACTGGGCTTGATGAGGGTGTCCAGAAAGGTCAACAGACTCCATTATGGTGAGCAACTCACCCTCCTCCAAAGCAAACCTTTCACTTTATTGCTGTTGTGGTGTTCTTGGGACATGACCCAGCTGCTTTCAGAGGTTTGGAGGAGAAATAGGGTTCAAGCCACGAAAACCAAACCACATCAAGATGCACCACCAAGTTTAAGAACAGGGAATCTTCTGGCTGCTTTCAGCCTGGCTCCCTGCACCACTGACATGCACATCTGCCCTCCCCATGCACTTTGAAAAGAGCAGCTTACACTCTGATCGGATTAGAGGAAGAAAACTGCATTGCAATAAATCCAGGCAGGGAACTGACTGCCTAGGTTTTAATCTGAGGGGAGCCTTCAAGATAAGAGCATTAAGAAGTGGGGATAAAGCAGCCTTGGTGCAGGAATGGTCCTAGCTGGTCCCAAGTCTGGAAAGCAGCACAGCAGAGCTGGCTGTGGCATGCCTTAGCACCTGAGAGCAGCTCAGCACATCCCTTCAAACAGGACCTTCCTCTCCATGCCTGCAGCCCCCTCAGTGCCAGAGAGAGAGGAGCTCTAAGAAGGGCAGGACACAGGACTCAGAGGACTGTTCCCAAAGCTTGCATTTCATATCAGGAACCTGAAATCTCTAATAGGAACAAGGACAGCACAATTCTCATCAGGATACCTTGGAGCAGGGCAGGATCTCTCCCCACAGTCCCTCCTTCCACTAAGGGAATCTGGCACCTCCCAGCTCTGGCTGCACTTCATCTCCAAGCTGACACTGGATCCCCTCCTCAGGGAAGTCCTTCTTCTGCCTCCTGAATGTGGGGCAGAGGCAACATGCACTCTGCAGAGCTCTGCTTCTCCTTCAGAGGCATTCACTGAGAGCCATCACTACCTAGGTGAGCTCCAACCCCTTGGAGATCCCTTTGGGACAGGAACTTAACAGCTGCTGCAGCAAAGCAGATCCAAGCTGCTTGCTCTCCAGCTAGCTCCTCCAAGAAAGCCAGAAGCATTTTCTTCCTCATGTCCCCTTGGAGATAATCCTCACACCAGCAACAAGGGTGAGGGAGGGAATAAGAAGTGTTGATCTGCATCATCTGATGAAGGCTGAGGAGAGCAATCTGCTCCTGCAGTAGGTGTGCACCTGGAGAACCCCTGTGTCAGATGGGCAGAAGCCACCTGGGATGTGGTCTGTGGTGAAGGCACAAGGTGGAACTGACTGCCTCGGTTTTAATCTGAGGGGAGCCTTCAAGATAAGAGCATTAAGAAGTGGGGATAAAGCAGCCTTGGTGCAGATATGGTCCTAGCTGGTCCCAAGTCTGGAAAGCAGCACAGCAGAGCTGGCTGTGGCACGCCTTAGCACCTGAGAGCAGCTCAGCACATCCCTTCAAACAGGACTCATGTCAGTCCAATCTGTTTGGCATAAGCAGGGACTGAAAAGCAGCAGGCAGCTCCTGGTGCAGGTTCTCATGCACTCAGCTGGCAAAGCCCTGGCTGAGTGCACAGCCTCATTGTGCTCCTGAGATGAATGGAGACAGCCCTGCAGCTTGCTGTAAGTAATTGAGGAAAGAACATTTGTAAGGCAGGAGACAGCTGGATTAAAAAGGTGAAGCACAAAAAGCAAATGAAAAGAGAATCACTGATGATGGATGGGAAAGCAGTACCTGAGTCCAGTGCTTTCCTGCATGTGCTGTTGAACAGCAGCAAGGCAAGAAGAGCTGAGAAAGAGCTTGGGCAGCCACAGGGGCTGGCAGGACCTGGTGCAGTTGAAAAGGCACAGTCAGCTGCTGAGCCCTAAGTTTCCCAGCCTTGGTGGGAGACCCTGGTGCTGGTCCCTGAGGCCACATCTGGTCTGCTGACCAGCATTAGGATCACTGCTTGCAGAGGCTATGCACATGGAGCCTACCCAGAAGTTCATCAGAGTGACCATCACTGCCTGCCTGGCACTGCCTCTCCTGTGCATCTTCTGCTGCACTTCATCGTGTCCTGGCCCTACCTCTGCAGAGCAGAAATCCCCAAACAGCTGGTGCATTCACCTTGAGGGCATTCAAAGATAGCACAGAACACACTATAAAGGTCATGACTGCAGTTTGCTTTGTTAATTGCTGCTGATCAGAACAGCTTTCTTGTCAAGGGGGCAAAGACATTTGGGTAGAAAAAACCCAAATTGTGTTCCTAAGACAGAAGAGTTTAAAACTCCTCTCTTTGCACCAGATGCCAAGCAGATACAGGCCACCACTCAAAGACAGGGGCTGTGACCACAGGCAGACTGGCTGAGAGCCTCAAGATAAGTGTCATGCATGGTGCAGGGAGAGTGGAGGAGCCAAGGTGAGCTGCTGCCCAACAGCTGCAGCACAGGCAGACTAAGAAGTAGGCAGACTTGTCAACCACAGAACAGCTTCCTCTCCACACCATGGTAAGGACAGATGGGGGAGGTCAAAGGCCCATCACCTTCAACATCCCTTCCTTCTGACTGCAGTTATTTGACCCCAGGCCCATCAGAAAGCACAAACTGCTCTATCACCTTCCTTGTCTGGCATCAGGCTACCTCCAAACCGCCTCCACACCCTCCCAGCACAGCCTGGGGACCAGTCTCCTCACACTCTTATTTCCTTCTTCCTCAGGACAAAGGCAACCTCCAACAGGTTTCAATTCTTCTTCCCTCAGTCCTGAATGTTAACCAGAGCCTTTCCCTCTCAGCTGCCTCCCAAGTCATTCTCTACCAGCTCTAAAACTCACCTGGCACTGAGAGAGTAGAAGTGACTGCCTGATCCCAGCAAAGCACAGGGCTACCTTGACTGGGTTTCTTAAGAAAAGTGTGGTTTTCATAAACCCCAGTTTGTCTCAGTGCCCTAGACAACCCCATGTGTTCATAAGACCCTGAAGCAAACCCAGAAGCATTTGCCAGCAGGAAGAGGTTTCCCAGACTGAGAAGGGCAAGCAGAAAGATTCATCCCAGCCCCATCAGTTCCCAGTGGCATGAGCCTGGCCCAGGCTTCTCCCCAGAGCCTCCAGAGAGGGGCTGGATTGCTGCTGCTCTAAGTGCAGATCATACCACTGCATGGCACCGGCAGAAAGACTCCTCAGTACATCTGATGAGCCTTACACCTGCCTTGCAGTAGGGGTGGTGACTTGTCAAAGAGATCTCAAGGAGCCAAGAGAAGACCCAGGGATGGAGCTTGCAACTCCCAAAGCCCAGACTCTTGGCCTCTTCATCCAGCAGACTAGGAGCCAGAGCAGCCCTGAGAGCCTCCATCTCACAGGGATGAGGACTCTGGGTAAGATGGCACTGGGCCTGTGCATCATCATTCCCTGTAGAAACACTCTGGTTCAGCAGCAGTACACTCTGGGCAGTAAGATGCACACAACAGAGAATCATCAGGTCATTATCCTGCCTTTGAGGAGAGCTGTCAGTGACACTAGAGCCAGGATCACTGAAACCACCCACAGACGACTTAAAATCCTTCCTGGAACATTAGTGCTGGAGTCCAGTCCCCTAGCATACAAACACAGCAGGATCCGTGGTCAGAGATGCTGGTGCTGGAGTCTCAGCAACCAACTACTTCCCTCCTGGGCACATCTTCCACTGAGCTCTGCGGGAGATACAACCACTGTCCCAGTTCCAGGGCAGCAGGAGCTCCTCCAGAGCAGGGAGCCATTAGAAGCCCATTAGAAATTTAACAAAGGAAAAGCTTCAAGACAAAATCAGCCCTTTTGGGGCTGGGAAGAGCCCTGGGGGTCAGGCAGCTCCAAACCTAAGGGCCGAAATGACTCCAAAACTGGAGGAGAAGACAGCAAAGTACAGGAGTCCCCTGGCAGGGACAGATCTGAGAGGTCTCCAGCAGCTCCTCTTCTGCTGGCCAAAAGCTCCACTGCAGAGTCCTTTCCTCAGTGCTGGAGAGGATGGATAGTGGTTAGGAAAATATAAGGGGGCTCTTAGTGCCACCACACCTGGAGGACCCAGGGACTCCAGGGAAGGATGAGAGCTGGCTGGAGGGCAAGGCTCTCCTGAGAAACCTGGAGTGTATTTTTTCTGCTGGCACAGAGGGTGTAAGGTCCCCAGAGGAGAGATACTGCTCCTCCCTGCTTGGGCCAGGCTGGATTCAGGTGTTAATGAGCTGGAAAGGACAGAGGAGGTGTATTTCAGCAGTGCTTGAACTCCAGAGGTACTTCAGCATCACAGCAAAGGAAATACCCCATCAAGGGTTCCTCTAGCAGCTGTACACAGTTCATTCACCTCTGCTCCCTGCACTCTCCTTTGAGATGAGCAACAACCTCTCACTGCTGAGGTTTATGACAGGAGCACAGAACAAACCCTCAGCCCCAGTAAATGTTAGTGAGGGTGGAGGGAGCCTTGGGACTCCCACCCGAGGCTGCCTGGAGGCAGTGGAGCAGTTCCTGGGCTCACTGCCAGCGAAATCTGGGGGCAGTAAGAGGGAGAAAACCCAAGCCTAAGCCACAGCCCCACGGGACGCTGAGCTGGAAGTGCTGGAGGGAAAATCTAGGCGGCTGCACCAGGCATGGGTCTAGCCCCCAGCGCAGATCCCATCACCCATAGCCCCCTCCCAAAGCTATGGCCAGCATCCCACCCAGCTGGAGCAGGCGGGCCAGGAGCAGCACACACCCCGGCACTGGGAAGGGTGTCCGAGGGCTGCTGCGAGTGCTCGCTGTGGGGCACGGCCACCGCTCGCCCGACGTGCCAGGCTGTTCCCTCCATCTGCCGAGCCCAGCACGGTTATTTCTGTGTTTCCAAGTTTGATCAGATCGACTCTTCCACTTTAATCTAATGAGCTCGCTGAGCTGCAACAAACACAATCTGGCCGCCGAGGGCCGGGGAGGGATGTCTGGGGGCACGGCAGAGGCACCGTGCGGAGCCGGCAGTGCCCTGATGCAGAACCGTGGCAGCTTCGGTAGCCAGCACAGCCTGAGCTCCCACCCCTCGCCCCACGCATACCCGCACAAGTCTCCCCACTGCTCCAGAGCCTGAAGACCTGAGCACGGAGAGGTACCTCTGGAGAGAAGCGCATTCTCCTCCGGCCCTGGTCTGGGCGTGGCTCTGCCGCTTCCTTCCTTTCCTTGCCTATCTCCCATGCTGCTTGATTGTCTTTCAGCTAATTACCCCACGGTGCTGTAAGCATGAGCCACGTGGCAGCTGGCATCTGCTCGGGCTCCCAGAAATGACCTCGGCCGCTCAGAGGACAGCAGGAGCCTTTTTGTATTCCAGGCTTCCCCTGAGACAGACAAGCAAGCTCCAGTGGGAAGGATGACATGCACATCCAGCCCCTGCGGTTAGCTGCTCTCCAGTTGTGAACTCATTTGCACCAGCTCTGGAGCATCGCTGGAGGCATCGAGCCTGGGGCTCCCTGCACTGGGATCGGTCACCTCCAGATGAGTCACCTCCACAAGGACCCTCCAGCACCAGCTCCCTGGAGAAACTCCCCAGTAGGATTTGCCATCAGTCTCAGGCTTGGATGTTTTTATCCCCTCTGTTTTTCCTGCCTGGTTTCATTGCAGTAAAGCCCTGAGCCAGGTTTGTTTGCACTCTCATGTAGTGTGTGCAGTGGAGGGGGGACCTCTGGCACACTGCTTTGGTGTGAAGAGTTTCAGGGAAGGGCAAGCACTGGATATGAGGCCCTGTAGGAAGCAATCTGACTGGGCATCATCACTGCCACTCTCCCACTGTCCTTTGTTCCTGGTGTGAGGACAGAGATGGAGCAGAAAGGAAGTAGCTCAGCAGAAGACATCCCTTTGCAGCAGGGATGACAGCCCTTAGTAGCATCTGACCTTGCACCAAGAGAAAGCCCCAGGAACCTCATGGCTGGGAGATTCCTTGGGGTGAAAGGTGATCTGTCATCTGGCAAACCGTGGGGGCTGCCTGGGCAGCAGCTGGGAGGCTGGAGGCAGGGCAGGCTCCTCCTGACAGCCCAGCTGCCTGGTAGCAGCTCAGCTGGCTGGGCTGGGCTGCCCAGCTGGTCCTGGTGAGGGCAACCCCACAAAAGGAGAGGCCTCAGCTGCCAGTGGTGGGCATTGCTGGGACATGCACATGGATGAGCTGGTCATCTAGTCATATGGACAGAGGAAGGGGATGTGGGGAAGGCCCCTGGCAGTGGCCACCCTGCCCTGCCCGGAGGGAGAGCAGGCAGGAGGCAGGGCTGAAGGACAGCAGGCTGGGTACCCTGAAGGACTGCAGGGCACAGGGGCTCCAGTGGGGCTGCCTGTCCCTAGGAGCTGGGACAGAGCCAGGCCAGTACCTGGCCAGCTTCGTTCCCACACGCTGCCTCTTACGCCTTCCCTCAGCCCAAGTTTGTTTTGACCTGGATGCCAAAGGCTCAGCAGCTTCCCAAGCTCATGTGGCACTTTGGGAAATGTCCCCTCCAAGTGCTTGGGCACTTGGGCTCCATGGGGGTGAGATGGTGAACTCTCTCAGGGAGCTGAGAAAGTGACACAAGAGTCCTCCTCCCCAGGAGCTCAGCACCGCCCCAGCTAGGGTATGGCAGCTGTGTTGGCTTAACCTTGAGCTCTCTGCAGTAGAGCTTTGTTTGCAGATAGGTTTCCTTTAGTCTCCTTCCCAAACAAAATCCACCAATTTTCTCCAGCTATCACATTTGCAGATTCTTTTCCCTTAGAATAATAACTGAGTCCATGCTGGGAGAGGTTTGCTCTTGCCCTGCTTTAATAAAGAGGGAAGATGAAAAGACCAGGAAAAGATTTGCTTCCCTGGCACTCCCAGTTCTGTGCTCTCTGCCCTTATTTCTCATTCTCCTTTCCAGGAGCTGTCTGTAACCCTTTGATAATAACCTCTTCTCTCCCAAAAGCAGGTAGTGTCCTTTCTTGCCTGCACAGCCAGAGAAACGTCACACTTTGCCTTTGATGTCAAGATAATGTATAGATGTAACATCATCTGTATGTGTGACAAATGCAAACAGCCAGCTCTCTGTCCCAGATCTGGGAATTTAGGGAGAAAAAGGGAAAGCTAAGAAAAATATGAAATGAATTCTCCCTGTCCATTACATGCACACAGAGCTGCCTCCAGGCACTCTGCCCTCCCCGGGGTCCTGGGACCCCCCCCAGTGTTGAGGGTCAAAACTGAGCCGGGAATGTAAAGAGCCCTGCTGATACCAGGGGCCATGCACATCTATCTCCCTGCCCCTCTGAGTACTGGGGCCAGCCCTGGCAGGTCTCTGTGCCAAGAGGACATGAGACCTCACAGCCCAGTGGTGAGATTATGGGGCAGCTGCAAACGAGCTTGTTACAGCAGAACAAGTAGCTCAAGCCCTGTGCTTTTGTCAGAAGCTGTTTGGCAGGTGGATTCACAGGAAGGTCTCATCGATGGGCAGTGCAGGTGCCAGGGCTGCCCCACTGAGCCTGGCTCTTCAGGCACTCCACAGCCATGGTGGGCTGGCAGCAGCTCCTCTCAGGCTACTCTCCAGGTGCTTTTCAGAACCATGCTTCAGACTTACAGGAGCCTGTGAAGCCCCCAGAAACCTCCCTCTGTTCTCTCCTTACAGTCCCTCTGACCAAGGAGAGGTTTCTCTAGTCCACATGAACCAGGGACATGCCTGATTAGGATGGAGGATGAGACCCTTCCCCTCACTGCATGTGTGGGAGGCATCATCCCCTCCAGCTCCTTCTGGTCTGGGCAGCCCTGGGTCCTGCCTCAGCCTCCATGAAACCTTCCCAGCCCCAGGGACCAAGCCCTGATCCCTCCAGTCCCAGCACAGCCATAGGATGGGTTCAGGGCATGACTTGGGACCATCGCAGGCAGGAACTGCCCCAGTTCAGATGCAGCCAGCATTCAAACAAGATTGACAGGCACAAGAAATTCTGTTCTTGGGCAGAAGGGTCTTTCCTTGGCTCTTGGCCTCAGCGCCTGCAGGGACACAGTGAATTGCAGACAAGGCATGGTCTGAACAGAGTGGTGCAGATGGTCTGCCTGCCTGCTAAGGAAGGCCCTGGGAATGATCCCACCTTGGCCAAGGAACCCCAGCAGCTTCCAGCCCCCTTCCTTCCCCCATGGGCTGCAGTTGGGCAGTGCAGGCAGCACAAACAGTAAAGGAGGCAGAGTCCAAATCCCCTTCCTGTGAGTCCTCACCCAACACACTCAGACACAGTTTTTGTTTTCATCCTCACATCCTGCTTCTGCAATGGCTTCACAAGCAGCCTGGCAGGTGCCTGGCAGAGGACTGGAGCCTTTGAAGCTATCCCAGGGTCCCTATGCACCAGCCAGAGCTGTGTGAACTGCTGGCACATGAAAGGAATGAGTTTTGATCCCATCAGCCCTGCAGTGGACTGGTGTCACATGGAGTGGCTTGATCCAGAGCCACTCCAGGAGAGGAGGACCTGTGGAGGGTTGGCCTCGGGTTTGCCTATAGCAGACAGTGCATGCCTGGGGCCACCAAAACCTCCCTGCTGCATGTAACAAGCGTGGCAGGTTGGAGGGTGAAGCCCACGACAGTGATGACAAGCTCCTTGTGATTATCTGCCAGCACTTGCTCACCCTGGCTTCGTGATTCACTGCCTGGGCAGCACAGTGCAGTGGGCCAGAGAGCTGGGGGATGATCACCCACAGCAAGAGGGCCAGGAGTCAGCAGCAGATGGGCTCCTGCACACTCTGCCAACTCAGTGTCAGCTGCCCTGGCTGTGGCCAGACTGGGACCTCCCACAGCCAGCACACACTAAAACAATGTTTAACTTGGGGCATGACCAGGGCACTAAGCTTGGGCACGCTGGTGGGACATAGGCAGAGCCTGTCCCTCTCTGGACCCAGGCTCTGACAGTGCACAGAGGTCCTGTGCCCTTGTTCCTGTGCATCATTCCTTGCAAGCCACTCTTAGCCAGGTCTAGCTTGAAGCTTGTCTTCCAGGAACCTCTTGTTCATCCCCAAAGCAGCTCCTGAGGCTCCCTAGCTCCCTGCTCCAGCCACAGTGCTGCTCCCCTTCCATCCCACTGACACTTCCTCCTGCTCCTCCAGGATCTGGCTGTCCCTCAACACCCCCTCCATGGATGTGTGGACAGATGCCTCGGGGTGCAGCTGTGTGGGGGATTGCAAGAATGAGCACCAGCACCTGAAGTGTGGCTTCTGAAGCCTCTGTGTGTGACTTTCCAGCCTTCCTGCAAAGCTGCTTACTTTCCCCCTTTACCTCTGGCTGTGATGCAGACCCTCAGAAGCAGGGGAGCTATGGAGAGCTAGGACTGGGGTAAGAAGACCATGCTGCTCACCTGCCCTGTTTGAATGCTCCAGACCACTCTCCCCTATTAATGGGAAGCTATGAGAAAGGTTGAGTTTATCTAAGCCAGAATGACTGGGAGCCCTGGAACTCTGCTCAGCCATTAACTGGTGAGTAAAGCACCCAGTGACTCACCAGTGCTATTATCAACACTCTCCTAAAGGCTGTGGAGATGCAGCAGGAAAGTGGCATTCCTTGAAGTCACTGGTTGTAGCTGTTTCCTTCCATCAGGATCTCTGCTCTGACCTGGGATGGCTCTGTCCTCCCTCAGCCTGCTCCATGGGCACCTGCCCCCCACAGGGTTGTGTCCTCCAGGCCAAGCTCTTCGTTCCCAGGTGATGACACAAGCCATGTCTGCACCACTCCCACGCCCCTTGGTGGCTGCTCTTTGGACTAAGCCATTTATAAAGGTTAATGCATGCAGGACAGATCTGCTTTTCCCAGATTAATTGATGCTAAAGACACCAGCAGCAAGTGCCATCCATAACGTGGTGAAGGCTGCATGACTGTCTCTCTGCATGCTACTACTCCTTGGTCCTCCTAATCTGCCCAAAGCATCAACCCTACCTGTCAGCACTGTCAAACACAGAGCTTCCTATGAGCCTCAGCACCCACTGTCACCCTGTGCCTGCTGCCCTTCTCCTGGCTCAACCCCACACCACATCACAAGCACTCCACCCTCCACTGCCCTTGTGCACAGAGGGAAGCTGCTGTGATGCCTCTGAGCCTCCGCCTCCATCCTCACCTCTGCCTTGCTCCCTAGAGCATGGCTTGATCTGTCCCAAGGCCACACAGAGATGCTGACACTTGGGATAGGCTGTGGCTGTCCAAGCAAACTTCTGCTTCATATGCTGCTCTTGATGACTACCAGTCCAGTCCATCTGCATGGTGTCCTCCTCTCCCTGCCCATCTAAACTGGGTCTGCTCCTGCTTGCTCTGCTCACCACCTTGCCTTCTGTGCATCCCCTGCCCTCAGACCCTCTTCCTTTGCACTGTTAGCTGCTTTTTCTGCCTCTGCTCCCAGGTCTCATTTCATCCTCAGCCTTGAAAATGCAAATGCTTGCCAGCACACCTTAGACCAGACCCACACTGGGACAGGTTTGCCCATCCCAGACTCCAGCCCATCCCAACTCCAGTGCAACCAGCCATATCCCCAGGGCTCCAGCTCCTGCCAGCTATGCCACCCTGCCACCTCCACCACCTTGGAGACAAGCAGGAGCTGATTTGTGAGACAGCCTGCTGCTGGGGCTGCCATGATGATTATTTTACACTTGGTATCACAAAGAGGAATGAAAATGCCAAAACTCTGGAGAAGAGGAAGGTGCACTGGACCAAAGAGACAGGGGAGAGCAATTCCTGCAGAGACCAAGAGGACCCTGGAGAAAGTCCTTCTGCCTTACCTCTGCCTGGACACCTTGCTGGCTGGAGCAAGCTCTGCTCCGTGCTGCCAGCCCCTGTGTACTGACCAGGCTCCGGGGCTAGGCACTAAGATCTTCCTATTCAAAAGAATTACAAATTACTGTCTGATCCACTAATTAGGAGGGGAAGATGAGTGGTGCTTCTGACAGTGATGTTTAGCAGCCATTTAGAAATTGCTCTGAAGGCAGGAAGGCTCTGTGGGCACACCACAGTGTGGAGCCACATCTGCTCCATCCCAGCAAGCCCAGGACCACCCCACTGGCCCCACTGCCAGCAGCTCCCTGTTGCCCTGGGAGGCTCAGCCTGATGCCATCTCCAGCTTGCACAGCTCCTGCAGCAAGTCTTGCCCTTCTGCAGAGCTTCTCTGGCTCTCAAGGATGTCCCCAGGCCATTTGGCTCCTAGCCCTGCTGCCATTACTTCATATTTATTTAACAAAATTAAAACCTGCTTAGTGAGGCCAATTGAAGGCAGGGAAGACAAACCAGATCTTCATGCTGCTGCCAGAGCAGGGAAGCCTGGCACCAGCCTGGAGGCCACCTGCACTGTCTCAGGGGGACATGGACCCTCCTTGCTGTGACTGGCAAGTCACACCCAGGGGCCAGGCAGCAGCACAGCAGACACCCCAGACTGCTCATGCTACATCTTGGAGTTTCCCCTTGCCTCCTTCTACACGTGGGCACTAGAGGCAGGGAGCTGGCTCTGGCTGGGGAAGGTCTCCAAGAAGAAAGCCTTGACTAGCAGGTCCATGCTGTGATGGGATCCCTGGTGGCCACAGGCAATGTGCTCACAGGCATGGCCATGCTTGTGAAAGGACCACCCTAGCCCTGTGGCCACCAGCAGGGCATGGTGGAGGCAGCCCCATGCCTGTGTGTTTTGGGTGGTGTCCATGACAGGTGTGTGAAGACTGCTCTGAACATCTCCTCCAGACAGTGCACAGCCACAAGACACTGCTCTGGGCTGAGGAGGGGCAGCAGAGCTGGCCTCAGCCCTTCTGAACCCTTGCTGTCTCTCACTGGGTCCCTGTTTCTCAAGGAGCTTCTTACAGGACTGGGGTCCTCTATCCTGGGTGAGAAACATGCTCCAGATCATACAGGAGATCAGGTGGGTCTAGGACCATCTCAGGAACTGCTCTAGGGCTTTGGCCTTCCCAAAAGTCATCCTAGAGGTCAGCTCAGAGTCACACCCCTTCCAAAACCCTACCCACTGAGGAGCACAAAGCCAAGCAGCTTAGCTGCTTCCAGAAGTGCTCCATGCTGTCTGCAAAGACCTTCCACAGGAGAGAGAGCAAAGAGCCAGCTCAAAGCATGAGGCACAGCCCCAGGGCACAAGAGCAGAGATAGCCCTAATATGACCATGTTGGGACTTGGTGTCTGTCAGACCCACCCTGGATGCTCTCCCACACTGCATGGCCCCAGGTGCTCCCATCTGGCACAACCCTGACCTGGCATCATCTAACACAGAAATGCAAACACGATGTGAAGGCAGAGGAAGGAGACAGGAAGCCTCAGCAACAGGTACAGGCACTTCCAGAGGAGCAGCTTCCTCCCAGAGATGAACCTGGCCAGTTGACAGCATTGCATTACAGAGTTACAGTGGCATTAACCACGGCTTTCAACTTCAGTGAAGTTAATCTGCCTCTAAAAGCTCTTCCTGCCCATAAACTCATGATCTGAGAGACAAGAGGACTTTCAGCCACGTTTTTATGACATCTGAGGATCATTTTTGCAAACCCCTATTTAACAGTGGTGCCAGCACAGCAGCTGGGAGAAAAGCACCAACTGTCCAAACCACAGCTCCCACACTGTGCCAGTTAAAGCAGAGCAGCCTCTACCCTGAGCTGTATGGCTTCTAGAGCAGGCAAAATTTCAAGTCCCCATTATGATAAGAGTTAGAAAAACTGTGAATTTCAATGGAAAAATACACATTGTCTTCTCTTTGCTGGAGAGATGGTGCACACAGAACAAAGAGCTCATGGAACCTGCTCTAGTGGAGGGCGTCCCTCTTCATGGAGCACAGCTGTAGCTAGATGATCTCTGAAGTCCCTTCCAACCCAAACCATTCTATGATTCTATGGAAATGAAGACAAGCCCCAGTCCAGCAGAGCACCCCTGCAGTCTCCTGGGGGCATTGCCAGGGCATGCAGAGATGCAGTTAGAAAAGCAAAAGCTCAGCTCACATTGAGATTGCCCAGAGATGTCAAAAACAAGACAAGTTCTTTAGCTATGTAGACAACAAGCAGAAGCAGAAGGAAAACACCAGCCCACTGAGGTGACCAGTGCTGGACAGACAGAGGGTCTCACCACCTTCTTCCCCCAGGTCTTTACCAGCACTGCTGAGCCCCAGAATTTGGGAACAAAAATCCAGGTTGATGCAAACACAGATCCACTGTCAGTGGAGGAAGAGGTGGTATGGGAACTACTACAGAAGCTTGACCCCTATAGCTTGCTGGGCCCAGAGGTTATCCATCCAAGGGTGTTAAGAGCTGGCTGACATCATTGTGAGGCTTCTCTCCATAATCTTTGGGAAGTCATGGAGATCAGGGGAAGTTCCAGAACACTGGAAGGAAGCTAATGTCAACCCTGTCTACAAGAAGGGCTTTAAAGAGGATCCAGGAAATCACATGCCCATCAGTCTTACTTCAATCCCTGGGTAAGTTATGGAATGAATCCTCAAGTCAAATGAAGCATGTGATTGGGCAAAGCCAGCACAGATCCACCAAGGGCAAATGGTGCCTGACAAACCTCCCTGCCTTCTATCACACAATAACCTGCTGGGCTGATGTGGGGTGAGCTGTGAGCATTGCCTCCCTAGGTTCCTCCAAGGCTTTGAGATGGTTCCCCACAGCCTCTTCCTAGAGAAACTGCTGCCTTATGGTCTAGACAAGTGGTCCATGAGGTGGTGGGAGCTGGCTGGCAGGCTGCACCCACAGGGTGCTGGGAAATAGGTCTTTTTCTAAGAGACAACCTGTCCCAAGTGGGGCTCCCCAGGGATTGACCTCAGCCCAACACAGTTCAGTCTCTTCCCAAGTGAGCTAGGTAATGGGCTCAAGTGTACCCTGATGAAACCAAACAGAGTGGGGAAGCAAACCCTTAAAGGAGGGAGAGCCACCCTGCAGGAAGACCTGGATAGGCTGGAAGAGTTGGCTAACAAGAACCTAATGAAGTTCAAGAAGGAGAAGTGTAAGGTCTTGCACCTGGGAAAGCATAAGCCAGGAGTGCATCACAGGCTGGAACCTCTCTGGCTGAACAGCAGCTCTGTGGAAAGGGACCTGAGGGTCCTGGTGGAACAACAAGCTCAACAGGAGTGAGCAGCATCTTGCTGCAGCAAAGAAAGCCAATGAGATGCTGGGTTCCATTACCAAGAGCATCACCAGCAGAGGTAAAAGTCATTATCCTGCTCTGCTTAGCACTGCAGGAGGCAGGGTGGGTCCCTGAGGGCTTTTGTGCTGAGCCAGCACTGCTCTGATCACTGGGGAAAGGTAGGAGAGGGTTGGACCTGGGTCTCTCTCTGGCTGACCTTCAAACAGCAACTAGCTGGGTGCTGCAGAGCACCAGGGACCCCTTTAAGGGGCTCAGAGCAGAGATGAGTCCTCAACAGCTATAGCAAGAGTTTGGTGTCCCACCATTCTGGCTTTCCAAACAAAAATGCCTCTCCTTTTCCCACCCTCCAGCAGGTGATGCCCTGTGCCTCAGGAGCCACCAGCTGCATCCAGCCCCACTCCCACCCTTGCTCTGCTTGCCTTGCTGCCAGCAGCTCTGTCACAACCTAGTGGGGCTAGGGAAAACCTGGGCTTTCCTAATGCTCCTCCTGCACTGGGGCCTCACCATGGTCACCAAGCCACCCTCAGACATGTCCTTGGCTAGCACTGAGGCAGGACAGTGCTGTCTGCACCCCCAGGCCAGCTCACCAATGCACCTGCCTGCACCACGCTGCTCAAAGCACTGCCCGGGGCCAGCAGCAAGGCTCAGCCAGGGCCTCTCCTTGCACCAAGTTCCCTGAAGGACACAATGTGCTGTGACTTCTCATGGTAAAGGTCCTGATGTCTCCCTCCCTGCACAGGGTGGGGAATGTAGCTGCCCTTCTGCCTCCTCATTTCTCCTGCTGGTTATGTCATCCCTGGCTCAGAACTGACAGACATGGCTGACAGGGGCACCTGGTCCATACTGCCTGCTGTGGCTGGTGGCAATGACACTGCTTCTCCCCCAGCTAAGACAGCAAACTGAGGCAAGTGTCCTCTGGTGGGAGAAGGACAAAGCCATGCCCAGGGCAGGCACAGGCACTGTCATGTGTAGCACATCTGGAAAGGTGAAGAGCAGCAGCTCCCAAGTACTCCTGTGGGAGCAGGCCAGGAACCATGGCTGCCCAGCCAGGGGAACTGCAACAAGGCTGAGCAGCCACTTCTGAGCCCCTGAGTTAGTCAATCTGTCCTCAGATGGGAGACTGACTCCTGGGGAAAACAGCCTGGAGACCCACGTGCTGGCCCTGCTGTACTTAAGCATTCCTGTGCATTCCTCCAAGGAAAGGAGGTTAAAGCAGCTTCACATCTCCAGTACAAACCAGCAGATCAGCATCAACAGGCAGTGGTACAAAGAAAACTCCTTTTCTTTTTCTCAGAAATTTGCCTTGGTTCATAGAGATGTTGGTTGTTCCTGCAACAGACTGTGGCAGTTACCAGGGGGGATGCTCCCAGAGCTTACTCTGCAGGGAGCACCCCCAGATGCATCCCTGATTTGGGCAGGAGCTTGACAGAAGGACCCTGATGGAGCTGGTGGGTGCTTGGTCTGAAGCCACCTCTATGGAGGAACTGAAAGTGGCTGGAGGATTGGGCATGCCAAACACATTCCTGGCTGCTGGCAGGTGCAAAAAATGGATGGTTTGACATCAGAAGCACAAAGCAGGAGTCCCCAAATAGCTACAGCTGATCTTCTTTGGCTGGCCCAGACCAGGAGGGTCAACTGGTCAACACGAGGATATGCAGAGCACTCTGGGGCAGAAATCAATAGCCCAATGCTTAGTGCCTAGGTTGTGGTCATTAACCAATCAATATGAGAACATCACAGGGTGTTTAGAGAAGAGCTGTGGCACTGAGCAGAAGTGAACCCAGCCAAGCCAGAGCAGGCCCTGGCTTTTCTCCTCCCCTGAAATGGCACACTAGCAGCAGTAGCAAGGAGCTGTGTGTTAGGAGGAAGACAGGGAGATACATGCTACTAGGAGCCTCTGTACTTCTGGAGCTACCCCAGCATGATTTCATGGATGTTTTGAGGGACAAGGCTC
Organism: Galbula dea; assembly: GCA_013399015.1. Taxonomy (NCBI): domain Eukaryota; kingdom Metazoa; phylum Chordata; class Aves; order Piciformes; family Galbulidae; genus Galbula; species Galbula dea. Next base: position 311,241 of record VWZX01002700.1, on the reverse strand, counting down.
TCTAGAGGCAGTGCAGACACAGTTTGGGATGTCCACTAATGGGGTTAAGAGTCTGACTCAGAAAGACCCCTCCAGCCCCTGGTTTGCCTGTGGGGCTGTGGCTCATGAAGCCAGCCTCCTGTCCCACAGACTGCTGTGGCAAGCACTGGATTTGGTCACTCCTTCCTGCAGGTGTGCAGAGTCACAGGTGCTGATCTCTGCTCAGCTCCTGCCAGCATCACCTCCCTGACCCCTCTCTTGTAAGTCAGCAGGGCCCACCAAACCCCACAGCAAGGAGACACAGTCATCTAGCAAGGAGACCAGGCAGTGTTTCTTGGAGCAGCACAGGGAAGGAAAGAGCAAATCAGAAGTGGTTCACCTTTGTTGGGACAAGCAGTGCCACCAAAGTAGGGCTGCCAGGCTCCCTGGGGCAGTGGTGGCACAGAGGCTTCCTCAGCATGCTGCACAGAACAGGGTGTATCATCTAATTATATCAGCTCTGTCCCACAAAGATGAGCTGGAAGCTGGGGTGTCCTATTTACACAGCCCTGCTCCAGCCCCCAGCAGCCACAGCAGTGGTGCCAGCCCACCCCTTGCCCAGGTACTGCAATGGCCTCATGTCCTTCAGTCTGATCAGCTGGAGGAGAGGAGCAGCAGCTCCCCACTGCCCACACCTCCACACCCAGCACAGCTTGTCTGGCACTACCTCTTCCTAGCTTCTGGAAGCGAGGAAGACAGTTGCGTGGGTCTGGGTCAGTGTCTGATGGATCAGTGGCCTCTCTCCATCCCTCCTTCCAGCTCCTGGGCTAGCTTATACTGGGCTGCCCTGAAGGCTGTGAGCAATCTCATGCTGCCATGGAGGTCTGAGCATCAGATCAGACACTCTGGGGAAGAAGGCTACCCTGGGAAGTCCAGCAGGGCAATCCCACAAGGGTGCCTGAGCCTGTGGCCTGGGCAGATGTGTCCTCACCACATCATCTTGCACATCCACCCATACCAGGAGCCATGAAGGGGTCTGCAGGAAACAGACCCCAGCTAGCTCCAAATGGGTAGCAGAAACACTCCAAGACCAATAGCATCCTCACAGCTCCCTGCCCCTCTGGGCCAGGCCGAGGCAGCTCTCTCCCTGAGCAGCACCCATTTTCCTTCTCAGCACAGACCCTGCTGCAGGAGGTGCCATCATCTGCAGAGCAGGTTGTAGTGAACCCTTCCTGCAGGGCTGCAGTAGCCCCATGCCAGGAGCCTTTGGGGTGGATGGAGCCATCTTAGGCAGCACAGGATTGACAGCATCAGGGCTATGCCATGAGCACAGGGTAGGGCAGGCAGACACCTCCCTGCCCATGATGGAAGAACTGGAATGAACATGGCAATGCCAGGGTTGTTCTCACACTCTGAGGGTGCCAGGCAAGGGGACTGGGCAGGAGCCAAGGATGCTCAGAGCTGGTGCTGCAGCAATGTACACAGAGGAGGGGTGCCAAGAGGTTGGTGGATCCTCTGGGTTCACCTGCCAGAAACTTCACTGTGCTCTGGAGGTCCCAGGCACAAGCCTCCCTTTCCTCCTATGGGACCTCTGGTTGCTCCAGACAGTCAGCAACCTGCCCACACGGTGCTAGAGACTTGGCCTCTCTGCATACATTGGGAGAGGCCCTGTTGACCTCCTTGGGAGCTGGCCCTGGGCACTTGCCCAGTCCTGTGCACCCCATCTCAGCCATAGCTCTGGGAACCACTTCTGTTGTGCTGCTGGTGGCAGGTGTGATGCACAGCACAGCCCTGCACCCTGCTCTGGTGGGGCTGGCAAGAGAAGACTGCCTGCTAGCCTCATGGCAGGGAAGCCCAAGGATTGGGGAATGGCTGGGAGCTGCCTGGTCCCTGCCACCAGCCTGGTGGAGGGGCTGTGGGCCGAGAGCAGAGCAGGAAGAGCTCCTCACCTGACGTTGTATTGGTTGCTAGGTGATTAAATCATCCATCTGCTTATGACAGCACAGGAGAGCAGTGAGTCAGTCCCCATCGTACAAGACAACAAAGGGTTTTTCAATTCCAGCCCACTTCCAGCCTGTCCCTGGGTCTGTCCATGCCTGCAGGACACGTGGACAGCAGAAGCTGCCATATGCAGGGGGAGCAGGGCTCCTGCCCAGGGCCACGACTTAGCATCTTGGGGCAGGGGATCTGCAGAGGCAGGCAGGATGCCATGGAGCTGTGGGGATCTTCCAACGTGCTTCTGGTGAACAAAACCTCCATGGAATCCTGGAGACCAACAGCTGGGCAGCTGTATCCTCACAGCACCACCTTGTAGGAGGGGGTTCATCTATTGTATCTAGAGCAACTCTGAGTGACCAGAGGAGCCCCACTGGAAGCAGAGGGAAGCTTCCTATTAGGTCCCCCAGGAGAGACCAGCACCCCCAGTGCAGCCACCCAAGCACCTTCCTCCTTTTTGGGCTCAGCTGCAGCTGCCGCAGGGAGGTGGCTAACACTGTGCACGTGGAGATGCTGCAACCATGAGCTGCAGGAGGAGAGCCCAGGGAAAGCCAGCAGCCTGCTCAGGGAGAGCACAGCAGAAAGGCAACAGTTTGGGAGAAAATAACATTTTCATAAAGTGTTTGAAGTCTTCTGGAGGAGGAAAGTGGGAAGAGAAAGAGCCTTTGCGTGTGTGTGCATACGTGGAGAGCGACAACAGGAGCATCCTTCCCCGCCGAGAAGAAACCATCTCAGCTTCTCAGATTTTGGAGACAGCTGAAAGAGACACTGGGAAATGAAAGCAATGACCACAGGATGTGTTTGGAAAGTCCAGTTTGCATTAGTAAGGTTCGGAGCCATGTGTAGCTGCTGTACAGACCTCTCTCTGCCAACCAGCACGCTCTGAGCCAGGGACTAGCTGCTGGGTGAGGGGCTGGAGGCTGCCCAGGAGCTGCATCCCTTGGTGACACACAGTCTGCTGGATCTGAAGCCCACCACAGCCACTGGAAATGTCCTGTGACACACACTGGCCTTTGCAGGAGCCTTAGAGGCCATGTGGATGGAACTGAGAGGCCACCCTGGGGGCTGCCTACCCCCTGGCCATGAGAATCTCGAAGGAGAAGCCCTGCAGCAGCATACATGGAAGAAATGGGGCAAAACCATAGCAGAGCATCTGGGAGCTGCCCAAAACTGACTTCTCTGCCTCCTGCCACAGCAGAGGAGTAAGGGTAAAACACTCACTGACTGCCACATCCCACCCCACCCCACACACCTCATGCCAGGAGCTCAGCCATCACTAGGTCAACAACAGCAGCATCCCAAACCCTGCGCTCAGCATCCCAAAGCCCAGGAGCTGGGCTGGTGGCCTCCCTGCTGCTCTCCACAGCCCTCTCAGGTCCCCTGGCAGCTATCACGACTTTAGTGCAAAGAGACTCATTAATGAAGTGGAAAAGGAGGAGGAGGAACAAGCTGAATGGTCTGTCCTAAGGGACAGTACAGCAAGGAGGAGGAGGAGGAGAGCACTCAGCATTGATCTCAGGATATGCAGCCACCAGAGGGAAAGGAGCAACTGTCCACAAAATAACTGGGGGTGGAAAGGACGAGGGTCCAGCTGGCTGGGCAGCCTGCCTGGGGACCTGCTAGTGATGATGGAAGCCAAAGAGGTATGGGCAGGAGGAGAGCAGGGTAGGGATGCTGCCTCCAGAACCTCAAAGACAGCTTCAGCGTCCCATCCACAGCAACCTGCACCAAAAAGTAGCTCTCTATGCTGACAGGAGGCAAAGGAAAGCCTGCAGAGCCATGGGTAGGAGGGCTGGGTCCTGTGAGATACCCATGGCTTCACAGAAGAAGCCTCCCCAAGACTGTCCACTCCTGCCCTAGATCTCAGGTCTCTCCATCCTGCTGGGTACCTCCACATTACCAGCTTCCAGTGCCCTGGAACAAGGGTGAGCCTGCAGCTCACCAGTAGCAGCACTGGTGGTGGGAGGAGGACAGGCTGGGCTGTGTGGGCAGGACATTTTCCTTCAGCGTGTCAGTTCCCAGTTTCCAAGTTGTCTCTGCAAGGGCCTGGCTGCTGTGCTTCTGGGCAGCACTGCAGGGAGCTGAGGGGACCGAGCGCTGGGCTCCTGCTGCCCGCCAGCCCCTGGCCAGCTCACCCGGGAGCAGAGGGCACCCCAGGAGCAGGAGCCCCCTGCATTACATGTGGGCTGTGCTGGAGGCTGCCAGGGAGCAATGGAAGGAGAAGGTTTCCCTCCCCTGCTCCCAGCTCCAAGGGAAGGAGCAGAGACACTGCTGGGGGGAGAGGGGCAGGGGCTGCATGGTCACAGGCTCGGCAACAGCTGCTCCTCCGGCTCCACGGCCTCGCACTGCTTCTTTGGTCCCAAGGAGCAACTGCTTCCACGCCGAGGGAGCTCTGATCCCACATCACATGGGGAGCTTGGCTCCCCGTGGCTCTGAGCTCACGACCTGGGCTTCCACTATCCCTGCCTCAGGCAGCAGGAGGCCTGCTCTGCTCTGCTCTGCTTATGCCCTTCAGGGCTCAAATCCCACAGGCAGACCCATCTGACCCACTGGGGTCAGGACTCCCACACCCAGCCAGCCCAAAAAATGGCTGAAGAGCTCATTGGGAGCTTGGGTGCCCCTGTTCCTGCCCATCCCTGCTGCCCCACTTCCCACTGTAGAGGGCACACAGACCTTCAATGAGCATCACCCTCTCCTGCTGAGCTGGGAGAGAGGATACCAGCCATGGTACTGTGGGGGGTCTGTGCACCTCCAGCCTCCAGGACATCCAGCATGCTGCCCGAAATCACAGCCCAAACCAATGCCTGGCATGACATTTGTTTTCACCCAGCAAGTGAGGACTAGCCAGGGAATGGCACCAGTGTTTGTGAGTTGACAGGCTGAGAAATCCTCTCCACTTCAGCCAGCTGAAACGTGTCCTCAAGACATTGCTGAAAGGATTCACTGGACTTTGACCTCTTCTCAAACCAGCAGCACTGTCCAGCTGAGACAAAAGGAGGATAGGTTATTCAGAAAATGGCAAAGTGATCCTTTCTGATCATTTGGGAAATTGCCTTATTGTTCAGAACACGAAAGTGCTGCAACAGGGACCTTGTCCCTTAAACTGTCTGCTTGCTCCCAGCACCAGCCCAGAGTCTGGGCTTCCTCAGCAGATCTGCCCCAGGAGGAGGGTCCCTGGGGTCTGAGCTGCTTCCAGCAGACTCAGTACTCCCTGAGGTCTCAGCAGGAGCTGAGAAGAGGCACCAGCACCCCTGCAGTTCAGGTCCATCCAGGTGTGGGTGCAAGGCAGCAGGTCCCAGCACACACCAGAGATGAACACTTGGCTGAGGTGCCCATCTCAAGGACATGCCCAAGTCCACAAACCCCAAGCCAAGCCACCAGAGCAGATATCCCCTCACACCTCTCCACCATGGGGAGGATTAATTGGATGAGGGAAATGGTGAGGAAGTGTCGACTTCATTCCCACAGAGAAGAAATTGTGCCATTAAAATCCTCTCTCCTATGACACACACTGAGCTTATTTCTGTAATAGTTTGGCAGGGGAATAACATTACTGAGCCTATAAATACCTTGCAGGGTGCTGCTCTGCTGATGGAGCAGAAGGACATGGCCCTTGCCCACCCCAGTGCCAGCCCCAGCAGCCTCCTGGGGAAGTCGTGGCCATCACCATCACTGGAGCAGGCAGCTGCCTGGCCCTGCCCTGAGGGTGAAGGACAGAGGGACATGTTGTGGCAAGGCTGTCCCAGGGCAACCCCAGAGGAGAGCTAGGGGCTGGGAGAGAACCACAGTCAGTGGGAATGAGAAAAGAGCTGTGTAAGCCCTGGAGACACCCAAAGGAATGGAGCTGAGCCAGGGTGAGGACAGAAGTAAGAAGATGGTGGAAAGTGTTAGCACCTAGAGGATGTTTCTCAAGCAAACTGTGATGGTCCCTGCATCTGCACCTGGTGACTTTGGTCTGACTCAAACCAGCCTGACACACAGACTCAGCCCAACTCTGCCCTCCTCATGGGGCACCCCAGGCACAGATGGGTGTCTTACAGGAGAGGAGAGCAACTGAGTCTCCTCAGGGCACAAACTGATGTCCTAAACCATCCTGGAGACCTTTGCTGCAGGCTCTTCCCAGCCCACATAGCATGGAGAGAGGGTGCTCCCTGTGAAGCCCTGGCCTTCAGCTGGACCATCCTGGGCATCAGACCCGAGAAATCAATGACACACCTCCAGTGCCTGCTCCTCTACCAAGGCTCTGAGACAATATAGATGAAGAAAATACCCTGCCACATCTGAGAGGGATGGCCATTGGAAGGGAAGAGCTAGGGAGAGGGTTCCAGCAGCCCAGCCATGCCAGTCAGCCACCATCACAGTGCTGTGCAGTGAGGGGGATGGCTGGAGCCATGCTGCTGTCACACATTTGTCATCTTGCATGGGAAATGGTGTGGGTGGCCCCTGTCCTGCAAAGACATATTGAGACAAATGACTGAGGGATTTGGATGTTAAATACTTGATGTGAGGAGACTGTCATGACACTCATCATGGGTCTCATACTGCTCCTCCTCAGCACAGTTAAGCCAGTGCTGATTAGTTTTAATACTCCTGCCTTGTACACATTTTATACACACATCAAGCTGCCATGTCCTTCCCCTGCTCACAGGCCAGACCTCTGCTCACTTGCAAGTGTCAACACTGTTCTTCAAAGCTCCTGGGTCCCTCCTGCAGAGAGAGCTCCCACAAGTCCTCACTGCTTGGTCTATGGCAGCAGAGGAAATAAAGGAGACACCAAACCCCAAGGCAGCTGCTGCAGGCCTGAGGGATCAGGGTCCCTCAGTGTGAAAGTCACCCAAGGGATCTGCAGCAGTGTCCATGCTCCCCAGGGAATGCAGGAGCCCGACCCAGGGCACACCTAAACCAATCTGCAGCCAGCAGAGTGTAGGTCTGTGGCTGCTTGTCACAACATCCCCCCACCTCCAGAGGCCATAAAGGCACCGAGCTCACCGTAACAGCTCTGAACGCTGAACAGTGCTTCCTTCGAGCAGCTGGAAAGCTTTGCAAAGAGCTGCAGTGAGCCAGGCCTCATTCAGGGAAAGCTCTCAGGAAAGGTAATTTTCCTGACAGCCAGTGGTCCACACCCACCAGTTAGCCATTAGAGCTGGGAACGGTTGGCATCCCTGAGAGCCTGCCTGAGCAAAACCAGAGCTGGCATGTTAGGATTCAGCCTCATGGGAGCAGCCTCTATGCAATGTCTCTGCAAGCAAGAAAGGGGCTCAGGATTCCCTTTCTCTTGCAAACATGAAATCATAACATGATGTCACACAAGGAGCCCACTGGAAACTGCTAATGGTTGCATGATTCTTGTAGCCAAAGACACCACCCGCAGAGGAACCCAGCAGAGCTCCCAAACAGGAGATGGGAGCAGGTACAAAGGGTGATATACAGGTACCTTCTCCAAAGCACTGTCATTTTTATGCCATAGATAGCAGGACACACCAAGTCCAAGCCACAAAAGGTTGGTGCAGATCCCAGGCAGTGTTGTTTCAGCAAAGCTTTGCTGTCAGACAGCTTTCAGCAAGACACAGAGCCTTGAACACCAGCTCATGCCAAGGGCTTCCTTCACATCCCCAAACAGAGGAGCCGGATTTTCACTTCCATTTATTTGGCATAGACCTAAAAACAACTCCCCAAAATGAAGAATAATCGAGCAGACTCTCAATTCAAAACAAGTCCCTCCAGCCATCCCAGCTATGGTCTGTGATCCTCCTGCAGTCCTTTTGCTTTCAGTAAGCACAACTAGAGGCCTCTCCTAAACACAGCCTCCTTATAGGGAGAGTGGGTGATGCCTCAGCCTAATCTAGGGTGACTCAGCACACCTCACCATGGTTCAGGAGACCAAAAAGGCTGCCCAGGAGAGCTGCAGTAAGGGGGTATGTGCTGCCTCTAGCCTCAGCCACAGCTGGCCACAGTGCTCGGCCAGCTGCAGCTTCATCCCTGGGTGCAACAGATCTAGGCTGGAAGTTGGTGAGAAGAAACACCATGCCGAGCTCCGAGCTCCAAATCAGCACCTTGAACCCCATCCAAACGCAGATCAGAAGTCCAAGCAGCTCCTGGCAGCCAGGTGCTGCCTCTCTTGCCTGTGGCTGACTCTGCTAAGCACAAGCTGAGGACTTTGGCCTGAGCCATGGGCAGCACAACCAGGGACGCAGGTGGCTGCTGTGGCACCAGGCTCCTGCCAGGGACACTTTCCCACGGGCTACTCCTCTCCTCCGTGGACAGTGAAGGGACAATGTGAGCACCGAGGAAAGAAGGCTGCCATCTGGATCCAGGACTGTTCATCTCTGACAATGGCAGTGGCTGCTCAGTGCTTGGAAGAAGCTTGATTGTGGACAGATTAGAGGGGACACAGCGTGTTCATTTCTCTCCATGCTGAGCTGCTATTACCCAGGCTGAAAATAAAGCCTCATTTTTCATGGAAAGATGCACAATGGTTAACATGACAGAAGCTTGCCCCAGAGGCATGCAGGTATCAAACCAATTGCAAAACAGGTCTCCAATTACTACTGATGTTTATTTGATTTACATTTTTTTTCTGGCTTGCCAGATGTTTATACTCCGAGGGTGAAATACAGCCTGGTGCCATGGAGCTGGTGTAAGGGTATAAGGAGGTGCAGAAGTCTCATGCTGCAGAGTGGCATGTTTCCCTTGAGCTGCTCCAGTCCTTCACCACTTGCAGCCATGCTTCAGACTGTACTGGTACCAGACATGATGTACTGGTACATGATGTACCCCGGGAGAAGCCGAGCTGCTGCGGAGATCAGGACTGGGCTTGCACACACCAACTGCCGAGCCCAGATTTGGAAAAGCTTCATTTCCCTGCCGGTGCAAGAAGCAGCTCCAATGTCTCAGGAGCAGGAGTGGCAGCTCTGACCAGGCGTTAGCTTCCCGCGGGAAGCCTCTGGGCTGGCTCTGCTTTGTGCTTCCTCATAGGAGCAGCAGTCGGAGGCGGATTCTTGAGGCTCTGAGAGTCCATTTTGCAGGAAGCACTCCAGGATGCCCAGGTCCTGTGGGCTGCCAGCCCCCACGCATCTGCATGGACAAGTCTGCTCATAGTGCGGCAGGTGCAGCCCTACACCAGGATGGTGGCACGGTGTTGGGAAGGTCATCAAGGCTCAGAACCTCAAAGGCATGTTGATACCAAACTCCAATCAAAACGATGGCAGCAAGGCTCTAAATACTGCTCCTGCCTCGGCCTCATCCTGGACCAGGACTTCCTAACTGCGTCATGGCAAAGGAACGTAGGAGTTTGTTCGTGGCATCTTGCTCCAGGAGAGGAACTAGCACGTGAGGGGACAGCTGTCTGCCCCTGAACACTGCCTCTGGGCCAATCCACACCATTGCTACAGCCGAAGGGGCACACAAGGAGCCTGCTCATCGGCCACATTCAGAGGGGAACAGAGGGCACTGCCCTGCCAGGCACTGCCGCTCACTGTTCTGCATCCCCTCTGGCTCTGCGTGATCTGGAGCAAAGCAGAAACACCTTTTACACGGGAAAAAGTGAGCAGGCAGCATGGGGTGAGTTGGGGCTGGGTACCTGCCTCTGCAGAGCAGCTCTGCCAGCGGGCACAGCACAGAAGGACGATGCCCAGGGAGAGAAGGGGGAGGACATTCAGGGTCCAAGGGAAGGGGATGCACGCAGCCAGAGGAAGGTTGGGGGCACGCTCGGTGGGACAGGAAACGAAGCAGCAGCTCCTCTCCTCGGAGGTGCCAGGATCCAGCCCTGGCACAGGGGCGCTCGCAGGCTCCCGCACCTCTCGCACACGTGCCCGCTCCCTCCCTGGCACACGCCACGGCCCCCAGCAACCCCCCTACGGTGCGCACGACACCCATCGGTGAACACGCGTGCCCGCGCAGGCACCACGGGGTAGCGCACGGCCGCGAGCTCCGCGGAGGCTGCTCCCGCACACCGGCTGGATGAAGCGGGCACGCGGCGAAGCCAGGCGCGGCCCCGCGCCCCTGGCAGCGGGAGCGTGCCGCGGGTCTCGCAGCAGACGCAGGGCGCGGGCTGGCTCCGCAGAGATCCCGCACACAGGCGCGCAGACCTCAGCCCGGGGCTCCCGCACAAGCACACACAAGCGCAATGTGGCTCCCGCCGGGAGCGGCTGTGCGCTGCCTCTCGCACGCAGCCTGCGCAGCCCTGGAGCCCCGACACGCTGCCACCAGCATCCGCACGCAGCGGCTCCGCTGCACCTCGCGGCCCCGCACACAGCCCTGGGGTGCCAGCGGCCACGCCCCCGGGTGGGTGCTGGATCTCATACACACACTGAGCCCGACTGCTCCGCAGCCACTTAACGCCTTGTTGCCCGATCCCAGAACCGTCCAGCCCAGCCCTGCACCATCCAGCCCGGCCGTAGCATCATCCAGCCCGACCCCAGCATCGCCCAGATCGTTTCCAGCACCGTCCATCCCAGCCCCGCACCGTCCATCTCAGTCCCAGCATCATCCAACCCGGCCCCCGTACCATCCAGCCCGGCCCCAGCATAATCCAGTCGGCTCCCGACACCATCCAGCCCGTTACCAGCATCAACGAGTCCAGCCCCGCACCATCCAGCCCGGCCCGAGCATCATCGAGCCTGGCGGCAGCATCGTCCATCCCAGCCCCGCACCGTCCCTCCCAGCCTGTCCCGGCTGCTCGCCGCTCCCAAGAGGCTCCAGCAGCACCGAGGCGATGCCCATTCATTCAGCTTGTCCCCCGCAGCCCTCCCCTTCCGCCCCGCGCTCCAGCCTCCGGGATGGAGGTGGCGAGTGATGCTGCGGCGGTACCCAGAGCCCCCGGAGAGTACAGTGCGGAGAGGAAGGAGGGAGGGAGGGAGGGAGGGAAGAAGGGAGAGGAGGAGGAAGGAGAGCAGAAGGAGGGAAGAGGAAAGAGAGAGAGAGACAGAGAGAGAGGGCGAGGGAGATGGCTGCCCCCAAAACCAGAGCTGGATCTCGAGAAGACTCTGGGATTTCCACAAGGAAATCAGGGCAGGGAGCGGAGCAGAGCCGGCACAGCACCCTCCATCCTGCACGGCACACCACCCAGGGGTGCTCAGAAGGTGGCAAGGGCAAGCCAAAGCCTGGGGTATGTGGGCGGTGGGCACAGCTCGGCAGAGAGCTCTGTGCTTCCCTGGGAAACCCAAATGTCCTCCTTCTCTGAGTCAGGGCTGACACCAGCCAGGGGGTTCACTGGCTACCCCAACCAGGAGCTCCTTTTTAAAGACAGGTGAAGCTCAGGGGATGCCTTTTGCCTGTGTTGCCAACCCCTTCCGCAGAGCCTGCATTCTTGGGCCCACACCTGCCTTGCGGCCCCCGGCTTTGCCACCCACAGACGGGGCTCCTCCACCTCCCTGCGCAGCCAGGACCCCCTCAAAAGGCACTGGGGTCCACGTGTCCTGAGCCCAAGGACAATGTCCTGCAAATCACAACAAAGTTTCTCAGTTTTTCCTAATCTGGGTCTTGCTTAGCCCTCTGGAAAATAATCCCCTGACCATCTGCCACAGTGATTTTCGTTTACAGCCTTGCACAAACTCGACTCCACTGTTCACTCCATTCTCTTCTTTTGCTGATGGCTTTTGGTCACTCCATTCACTGTATGTCCTCCTAGGCACTGGCTTGCCATGGGCTGGGGGTGACCTTGCCAAGCCTGGCAGCCAGCACAGGGCTGCAGGCAAGTGTGCTTACTCTTCATATTTCCTCTGAACTTCTCAGGAAGCTTTGCTCCTAACTGGGTGGGAGGCATTCCCCCCGCCCAGCCTGCCTGACTCCCAGAGTCCTTTGCTGGGAAGAGCTGAGGAACCAAACAGAGGAGCAGACCCTCTGCTCAGATGCCCTTTGAGGGGTGTCCAGGATAAGCAATGAGCTTTTAAGTGCCCTGAGCAGACATCTGTGCAGGACATTAAGCAAGAGCTTTTGGACTTCCCCTTGCCACAGTTTCACAGCCTGACCTTGGGCAGTTCAGAGTGGATTCAGAGGTGATTGATTGCTAATTCATGGACCTTGCTGCTCTAGAAGGCCTGAGAATGGCTGCCCCATGAGAAAGTGAGGTGTTCAGAGAGCCAAGCAGTGGTCACTTCTGAAAAATAACTGCACAGCTCCTGTATGCCTCTATTTAGAGGTTTCAGAGTCACGTCTGAGGGATGAGAGCAAGATGCTCTGAGCAACTATCATGGTTATTTTCTCATCACTTTGCCCTACTGCTTTTGCAAATGGAGAGCTTTGCTGTCTGGGGAGAAGGCTTCATTCTCTAAGGAAAATGGAAATATACAGAATTTTTTTCCCCTTCCTTTAGCAGATTCAGCAAAAGTGCAGCTGCTTCCACAGCCTTGAATACAGAATTGACCATTCAATTCATCTCTAAGGGGGAATGACCAAGCAGAGAGGAACAAAAAACCAGACAGTGCTCTCTGCACCCTCCAAAAGCCTCCATTTCCAAGTTTCAGGGGTTCCTGTCTCTCTTTGCAGGGCAATGAAGGCTACTCACATGCTTTCAAAACCCCTGTCTAAATGCTTATCAACTTCAGAATGGTTTTTCTTCTTAAACTGAAACTTGGCAGGTTATTTGTCAGTGACAGAGGCTGGGACCTAGGGGCATGGGGACAACAGAAAGCAGGAGCTGAGTGAATGGCTTGCTTTGAAAGGCACCACACTGCTGCAAAGGTGAAGAGCATTTCATCTCTGTCAAAGGCGAGAAGGCTTCTGGATCCCAGTGGCAGGAGCAGTCAGTCTTGAATCATTTGGCTTTGAGGAGCAATGTCTTTTCCATCATCCTACCTGCCCTCAGCCCTCCCAAGCCTTACATCAGATCCAACTGTCTGAAAGTTGGCAGTGTTGGGTTAATGGTTGGACTCCATGGTCTTAGAGGTCTTCTCCAGGCTTCAAGATTCTATGATTCTAAGATGAAGACTTGAACAATGCTCTTTATTGCACCCTTCTACCATGAGTCTATTCATGCTCCTCAGAAAAGCCATTAGGTGTCCTAAGAAGCTTCTGGCCAGGTGCAGTGCCCAGCATGATGGAGAGCAGCCCTGACAGGCTAGCATGCTCCCCTGTTGTGTTTTTAGTTAGCAAAGCCCATGTGGAGGAATAAGCTGCTGGGATAAGGAGGGATATTGGGAATGAAAGGCAACTGGTTTGTCTGCAAACCTCCAAATCCTCACTTCTCGGGTGTGCAGGAGTCAAGAGGGGACCTGGATACTCTCAGGAAAGCTGCAGCAGCCTTAAAGGCTTTTCCAAGTGAAGACAAAAGGCTCCCACTCCTAGTGAAAGTGGAGGGGGAGGCAAGGGGGCAGAGGAAGAGGTGACACATCCAAGGCAAAGGGGAAGCAATCTTTCCAGGAACCAGTGTGATGAGTAGTCGTTAACCTGGCTGTTGTCAGGCCAGAGAAAAGAGTGTGGCAGTAATCAAATGGCAATGTACTTGAGCTCAGACAAGAATTTTGGCTGGAGGAATTGATGTGAAAGGCTTTATCTGAAGCAATGCATGGAGAGAACATGTGGGACTCAGGCATAGCTTGGGATGAGGAAGCCAGGCTTAAGGTGGAGCAGAGCAGTGCAGCATGGAGATCTTGTCTGCTCGAGAGATAGTCTCAAGTCTTTGGTGGGAGGTGATGAACTCTGCTCACTGTGCTGAAATTGGGCTGAGGAACTGGACCTCCAGCAGGAAATGTCAGCTAGGCTTTCTGAATCTTTTGGAAAGAAAGAGAGAAGCCTGGCACAGCACTGTGGATCTGAGAGTCACCATAGAGATAGCGGTTGGAGCTAGTGGGTGGTGGAGATTACCCAGAGATAATGTGTGAAAGAACAGAAAGGGCTGAAGGACAGGATGCTGTGGGCACCCAGCAGAACAGGGAGGCTGGTGTAAGGAAGAGGCAGAGAAGCAGAGATGAGAAAGGCAGACAGAAAACCAGGGAAGGACATCAGAGCAGCTCTGAAGGACCAACTTTCTAGGCCAGTGTGGTTGAATGTGTGGACATCAGGAGGAAGATCAGAGATGAAGAGCACACATAGCTTTGAAACCATTATGAGACACCTGAACACAGGAGTCTGTGCTGAGCAAGTGGGGCAGGAGACAAAGACACTGAGTGTAGAGGTGGAGGAGGAGAAGGCCTGGGCAGATGGGGCAACAATCTGAGGGGATTTCTCCAGGCTTGGGGTTGTTTGTGCTGTAAGCCTGAGGGGCCCTAGCACATGAGAGAGGGAGAGAGCAGAGCAGAGAAGATGGAGGGTGTGAGGGGCCTGTCCCCATAGGAGGGAGAAGATGGGATTGGGAGAAGATGGGATTGCCAGGAGAAACAGAGGGGTCCAGGAGAGTCCCACCAAAGTGGTAATGGAAATTTGTCTTCACAGGGCAGCAGAAGCTGATGAGGGTTGACAAGTCAGTGTCTCTTACATCCCTTAAGAAGGCAGTGGCAGGATGTTATGTAGGAGGTCAGTTCACTGAGAGGAACAGAGTCATTTAGGGAGGAGAAGGCAGAACCAAATCCAAAAAGAACTGTTTTGAGTCGAGGAGCTGGCTTCAGTTCTAAACTTGCACTGTGGCACTGTATGAGCACTGGGCACTTGGAGTGTGGGAGAAGAAAAGCCACCCTGGTCACACAAAGGCCCTTCTATTTTAAGTGTTACCCTCCTGGAAGTTTAGCCAGTGAAAGGCTTTGCAGCACACAGGGCAGCCTTCGAATGTAGCTTGCAACTCTCTGCTGTTTAAGCAGAAACAATTCCTCTGGCACTGGGTTGCTTCAGTCTCCAAGTGTAACATAATTTGTCAGAGATGTCAGTGACCATTTCAGTGATACTGGACCAAACCTTCACTGCTCACAGGAGATGTGACCCAGCTTGGCTTTGCACAGGATGCAAGCAAAGCTGGGGAGGTGCAGGAGGACAACGTGGAGAACGAAGTCGGAGGAGAAGGAGTAAGTGAGGTGGCAGTGTAGAGTGATGGGTGCAGAGCTGAGCATGCACAACACAGTATCAGGGCTCTTGAGTCTATAGGAGCCTGAGACAAACAACCATAACTGCCTTAGGACCTGAGGGAATAAGGAAGAGACACAGTGAACCCAGAGGAGGGCATTGCAGGGTAGCAGCTGTTCATGTGCGAGGTCCAGACCCCAGTGGTCTCACAGATATGGAGGGATGGAAAAGGGGAAATGCACAGAGCACAGGATGGATTGGCATCCTCCAAGGTCATTCTCCAACCTTCTGCACATTCAGGGTGCTGCAAACACCTCTGGAGACTCCTGAGGGGTGAAAGGCCAGAAAATCTGCAGTGGGCTGTGAAAGCTCAGAGGTGTATGCACAATGAGGTGCAGACCTTCTGCACCTCCCAGCTAGCAGGGGGCAGGCCTGGTCTGCTTTGATCTTCTGTCAACAAATCACTCAGAAATCAACTCTTCTCCTCCCTGCTCCTTGCTGAAATCACATGCTTGTTAATTCAGCCTCAAACCCTCAGCCCCAGTCTCCCTGTGCTCATCCTGCTCACAGAACACGTCTCCCTTTGCCCCTGCCTTGGTCTTTGGTGGCAGCTCTTACAAAGTCTGTTTCATCAGGAAGGAATGGTCTGTAAGACCAGCCTCCTCAGCCCTTTGTCATCAAGTTCCTCTTAATCAGGTAATGGTTCATTCCAGGCAATGTAGCTTTGCTGGAGGCTTGAAGTCCCCTTTTTCTCTGAAGGCAGGAGTGGTACTTTCATGGGCACCTACAGGCAGATGATGAGTCTCTTACCCCACCTGAACAAGCTGGGGACCATCAGCACAGCTGAGGAGAGACTTTGCACATAAACAAGGTGTATCATCTCTAGTTAATAACCTGTGGTAAAAAACACCCTGTGCCCTACCTCAGAGAGCATACAAAATAGGGCACAGCAAGAAATGAACACCCAGAAGGGTGAAATAAGTGACTAAACTCAGGCAGATTCTCACTGTCATGATTGCAACACACCAAATTCGGCCCAACACATGATGAGCCAAGCAGGGAGCACAGTGAGGCTGAGAGTATAAGGCCATATCTAGTTATCTGAAGGGACACCAGGGAGGAAGGCTGAGGAATAATGGGATAAAACTGAAGGAAAGCTTTTAGTAAGATTTAGAAAGAGGCTTAGGCACTTATGGAGAAGAGGAGCATCTGCAGTCACATTAGCCCAGAGAGGGAAGCAAACAAGGGTCAGAAGACCTCCTGCTGCAGACCAAGAGCTGCTGGCCAGCTGGGATCCAGCCTCAACAGGACAAGGTTGCAGAGCTGAGCACATTAAGAACATGTAGTGACTTCCTTGGGAGTGTTTACCATGAGCCACTCTTGGACACACAGTGTTGGATCAGCCAAGCCACCAGTCTGCTCCTGTGTGACCATTTTTACTGCAGGACATGGTTTAGGGTAGTCTGGCTGCTCCTCAGGAGATATCAGCGTATCCAGCACCTGCAAAGCTCTGAGTAATATTCTATGAGAAATGAGCCTGTAGCAGGAAAGGAGGAGGGAGATGAATAAGTCAGCTTCAACCTTCCTCCCATCGCTCAGGAGCTCATCTTGCTGCCACACTCTGACCACAGCAGACAGGCAGCTCTACATCTCTTTCACCCAGCATTTGCTGAGCAGCTGCAGCTACAGCCCTTTCTCCTGCCAGGCCAGGGCAAGGGAGGCCAGAGGTGCAAGGGCTGTGAAGGGAGGAACATTCTGTGTCCATCTGCACCTTCCACCTGCAGGATGGCCCAGAGATGCCAGAGCTTTACAGGGGTTTGTTCCCAGATACTGTCCCTTGCTGCTCTCCTCTGCTACGCCCCTGGCTAGAGAGCTCCAGGGGAGGTGCTGCAAGCAAGAAAGGACAAACCCCTGTTTTGCAAAGAGTGCAGTGAGTCAGTCAGCTAATTTGAGGCAAGAATCTCTTCCAGGAAGGAAAGATAAGGAGGAAGCTGCTTGTTCTGTAAGGATGAGGCTAGGGAGGATGCATGGCAGTACCTGCAGAGCTGCACAAGTGTCTCTGTGCTCCCTGCCCTGCATTTTGTTCCTATGGGCTCCAGGCTGCAGCTGCAGGCTTCTCTTTGCCCACTGAACAAGAAGCCAAGAACTCATGCTGTGGGAAGCCATGGAACCATAGAGTCATTATGGTTGGAAAAGGCCTCAGAGATCCTGACTTCAGCCATCCACCCAATGCTACCATGCTCAAGTGCTGGGCTTGATCCACAAAGAGTAGCCAGGGCTCAGTTCAGCCAAGGAGCAGACTGCAGTTGCAGAACATCTTACTGGCTCTGATACCAAACTTCATTCCCACAGCATTTTTCATTCAGTTTCTGCCACTCCAGCAGTGCTGGGAGGTGATGGGGTCCTGGGTCAGGCACTCTGCCTTGGCTTCCATTTACCTTAAGTGCTAAGCTAGCCCCCAGTGGGTGCCTGTGCAGGGAGCAGTGAGCTGACCCCTTCTGAGCCTTTAAACACAGCAGAGGGGATGGACACTGAGCACCTGCAGATCACAACTGAGATCGTTTGCTAGATGCTTGTTGCTTGGCAGCCAAAAGCTTAGAAATGTCAATTTCTAAATAAAACCATGCACCCAAAATCTACACACCCTCCCCAAAACCCAGTATTTTTATACTCTGCTCTCAGCTGCAGTGGGCACAGTAATAGCTCTCAGCATGTGAACATCCAGGAAGAAGCCACGTTTCTGGCAGGGAGGATGCAGGTGAGATATTTGCACCAGCTAAGCAGAAGTGCATTCAATTAAAAATAAAAAGTGCAACCTGATAAGAAGGGAAATTGAGGATGTGACCCAGAAATAGAAATGAGGGAGGCTTCACTGGAGCACACAACGGGCACAGCAGAGCCAGAGTGGTAACCACAAAAATGATGGCAGTGTAATATCATTTTCCCCTGGGAGATGTAAATGCTGAGGCCTGGACCTGGGGACAGGCTGTGTGGAGGAGCTGACAGCCTCACTTTGCCAAGGCACTGTCTGCAGCCAGTGCCATCTAGGCAGCGTCCCTCTTGTGTCTTCCCCTGGGGCCAGGATCCTGTGCTGGTGACTGGTCAATGCTTGCTGAAAATGGGGTTTCCTTACAGGAACTGCTGTTTGCAACACCAGGAGGCTGGGCCTAAGGGTGGGCTGCTGTCTCTAAGGTATGTGGCTCTCACCCAGCCCAGATCCTGGGCAGGAGACAGAGTAACCCTTATGGCACCTGTCCTCTGGCAGAAGCAGGAGGTAACTCCATGGTGAAGTCTAAGCACGAAAAAAATCAGACTCACTGAGAAGTACAATAAGATAAATTACTATTTTGTCAATCCAGGTCATTGGATTACAGATTTGGAGAGGTTAAAAAATAATTGTTGGCAGTTGCATTCACCTTCTGGTATATAAACCTTTGGAGTTTCTAAGGTCTCACTACACGAGAATAATGCCAAGGGCTTGGAGAGGGAAAGGTACTGGGACTTCCTGGGCAGTGCAGCTCCAAGCAGGAGGCTTGTGGGAGGTTCCAGATCTTTGAAAGCTACCATGAAGTGGCCACTGCAGCCCTGGGCTGAGGTCCTGCCAGGTGGCAGCAGGAGCAGAGGCAGCCCTGCAGCCAGGCTGCAAGAGCATGGAGGGAATGGCCTCAGTTTTGGAGAGAAGTCTGAAGAACCTCTTAGCATTTTCCCACAGAATAATTCTGGCTTTCTACTTCTAACTGACATTCAATCTCAACATCTGAGCTAGGGATAAAATGCATATTTTTACAACCTGACTGAATTCAAACCAGAATGCTCAGAAATGATGGAACTGTTGTCAGCAGAGCGAGGCAGAGGTAGGCAGGCAGCTGGTTAGGGCTGGGGAGCTTTATTTGCCCACTTCAAACTGGAGGAACCTTCCCTAAGCTGGCCACTAGCCACCTGACAGCCCTGCCACAGCCCACCCCTCTCAGCCTGCCCAGCCAGGGGCTGCCTAGAGCACACCAGACCCAGCACACACCCTGGGGCAGGGGCTTTGGACATTTTGGGGATGTTTAACCATGGCAAATAGGCCTTGGTGCTAGGCTAGTCTTCACCATGTGGCCTGCCTCCCTTCATGGTGTGTTCAGCTGATCTTAGAAGACATTTGACAGGCAGGTCATAGCTAACATTTTCTTTTAACTTTGTCAGTTCCCTAGTAAAAGACATTCTCATAAAAAGGACTTTGAGACCTTGTTTTCCTCAGATGGATTATGCATCCCTGAGACAGGGCCAGTGGGAGATGTCTCTTCCCATAGACATGCTGAGAATAACACTTCATTTGTTTTCCTGAGAGGATGAAGGGTCTTACTTTGCATGTACCATAAAATACTCAACTAACCAGTAAGGCAGGAGTGCTTAATGGTTAACAGGGAGACCCTTTTCCTTTCATGTGGATGATGGTCAAATCTGATAAGTTACTAGAGAATAATTAAAATCCCCTTCTCCTGCTTCAAACACAAAACTGCTTCATAAATAAAGTATCAGCAGAAATCTCCTTCACTGGCTCCATCTCATTAGCAAGTGATGACCCAAGAGGTGAAGGCATGGCAGGAGATGTATGCTCCTAGCCAAGCCAAGCTGCTAACTCAAATGCCTGTGGCCAGCAGTGCTGCCACTGCCTGCATCCTGCCACCCTGGGAGGGCAGTGCATGGCTGCTGGGCACAACTCACAGCCTGGAAGGTGTTGGTGCTGCTTCATGCCTCCAAGCATGCTTCTGAGACCACCTCCTGGGTTTGCTCCACTCTCATCCTTCAGCATCTTTTGGTCTTTCTACAATCTCCAGATCCCATCATCTCCAGATCCCATCATCAACACATCCCATCATCCCACATCCCATCTCCAGATCCCATCATCTCCAGATCCCATCATCTCCACACCCCATCGTCCCACATCCCATCTCCAGATCCCATCATCTCCACATCCCACCATCTCCAGATCCCATCATCTCCAGATCCCATTCCTGGCCAAAACAAAGACAAAAAAATACCAGGTTTTGCCTTCCCTTTTTTTTGCAACATGCTTTGGGAAAACACAGCTGGGGAAACCGACAACTTTTAACTGGAGAGAAGAAAAATGCAGCTGCCAGGTAAGCATCAGGTTCCCTCAAGAAAAGTAGGATTTCCAGGGACTGTGCAGCAGTGAAGGCAACATGTGGGATCACTGAGCTATCACACAGCAATTAGCTTAATACCAATGTGAAGGGAAATCTAGAAACCTGATGAGGTATTTTGTTAAATGGGTGGAGAGGTGTCCTCTGACTAGAGGTGCCTGGTGGAGGATGAGAGGGTATGGCTGGTTTGGAGGTGCACCACCAGCATCCTGCAGGCTGGGGCCTACAGTTAATTATCTGGAAAAGCCAACTCTGAGCTTCATAAAAGCCCATAAAAGCTTTATAAAAGCCTAATAGAAATAGCAATAGCTGTGCTTTGTTTCTAAAATCACTTACAGCACGGATCATTATTAGTCTTAATTATCTCCCTGCAGTGTGGAGATACCACATTGGTTTGGGGTTTTTTATTTCTCAGGCACAGAAAGCACAGAAGGGACATTTAGAGATGAAATAGAAAGGCCATTGTGGGATGCAGGGAGGGCTGCCATGGCTCAGGAGCTGGAGGCCTCCCAGCTCCTTCAGATGATGCACAGCCTGGGTGCAGAGCTCACTGCTGCCTTTCTGACTTCAGCATCCTGGGCAGGGAAGCAGCTTTGGGTGTGCATGCCCTGGAGCTCCTGCAGTTCAAGGATCTGGAGCTGGGTTCAGCTGAACCTGGTCCCAGTGGTGGTGATGCAGCTTGCTCTCAGCCTCGGAGCAGCATGAAGCCCAGGGTGGTCGTGCAGCTGGGGAATCTGTGCCCTTTCCAGCAGCACAGCTGGGCCCTGCAACACAAGCAGAAGAAAGGAGGTGGCAGAGCTGCTGTGCAAGTTGAAAACCACCTCTTCAACAGCAACTTGCAGTTCTGTTCCCTTCAGTGCACACAGGAATTAGACATGGAATATGCTTGCAGAATCTCACTGCTGCTGAAGCTGACAGCAACGAGGTTCAAACCAACCCAAAGTTGTGTGGTAGTGGAGACAGAGCTGTGGTGCTCCTTGGCACAGAATGCTGGAGATGCCAAGAGTCTGCAGGGATGGAAGGAGTCCAGATAGGTGCTTGAAAGAAATATGTGAGAGGGTTCAACAAGAAGTGTGAAAAACAAATACATGGGAATAAATGAAATCCACAGACAGGCTGTTAAACACCCAGAAACCAGATTTGGCTTATGAAGACCCTGAGCTGAAAACACTGAACCATGAGTCTGAGAGCTAACTCCTTGGAGCAGTTAGAATCTCCAGCATGCCTGGTGGGTACCTGAGGCAGGTGGGAACCTGCATGGTCAGCAGCCAGCAGTTACATGGGAGCAGCTCCCAACCTGCTGGGTCACCACCACCAGGGTAGTCTAGGGACATTGCCTTGTTCTGAAAGGCAGAGGCACAGCCCTCCCTGTGGCCAGGGGCATGTGGGACAGACTCACAGCAGGGACAGAGCAGTCCAGGCAGGCACTGTGAGAGTTGTGCTCCACTCTGTACCAAATCCATCATTTTGAATCTTCAAAACACACAGAAACCCTTAGATCCACATTCTATGTTCTAGACCAGCAGCAATGAGAGATTAAAGCCAAAGGAAGAAAAGCAGACTTTTCTAAATTATCTTGTCATTTTTAGCACTTTTTTTTTGACTGACACCCATTTTTTAACCCTTTACTGACAATGTTTATGTTTCCTGATGGCTGTTCCTGCCTATGCAGGATTGGGTGCACTAGAGGCAGCAGATCCAGCAGAGCCCAGCAGCCCTCCTGAGCCTCTTTCACATAAGCATCACCTGATCCAAAGCCCATGCAAGCTTGCAGAGGTGCCACTGGTGTGGAGGGTGCCTTAGGTGAGCAGCAACGCAGGAGTTACTTGGGGACCAGCTGAGCCACATAGCACATTACACTGGGGCACCCAAGCAGGCACCATCCTTTGTGCTTCAGGCACAGTCCACAGTCTCCTCGGTCCTCCAAGGGCAGCAGAGTGACTATGCAGGGCTTCCCTGGAGCTGAGGCCACCCAGCTGAGGTGCAGTCACTCTAGCTGGATGATGTAGATAGAGCTTGCCTGTTGCAGCCCTTCAGCATGGCTGCAGCTGGAGTCAGAAAGGATCCTGCAGGCATGGTTTCATGGGCACAGAAACTGCTCCTGCCCTTCACAGGGGCAAACATCTGCATGCCATGACAGTAGATCCTACAGAAACTCCTGTCAGGATGGAAACAGTCTCTCCATCATTTTAGCATCATTTCTAGAGCAGTGTTCAGAGGTGGCTGTGCAGAGCATCCTCACTAGCCAGCACCCTGTGAGCCCTGCTGAGACTTTCTGCCTCTTGGGAAGCTCCCTGTCTTGTGCCAGGCAGAGGTGGGTGGTGGAGGCTGGGTCTGACATCTCTGTGGGGTTGCTCTGCTGCCTGGTGGGTGTCCATGGGAGAGAGGAGGGGGCAGAGGTAGTGCAGGCAGCCAGTCCATCCACCCTGCTGAGGCCAGAGAGCCTGAAACTAAAAGGAGCTGGCTGGGCATGTGCCCAAGAGAAGCAGCACTGCCTACCTGTGTGCATAACTGGGACATTGCTGCTGTCCCCCTGACAGATTTGTAGCATCTCAGCAGGTTCACACTCCAGGGACCACCAGTAAGTTCTGGCACAAACCTGCAAAACAGCAGAAAGAAATGGCTGGATCCCCAGATGTGCTGAGATGGATGTGCTCTATCTAGCAGCCAGAATGACCTGCTTAGCATATATATGAAAAACCCAGTGGAACAGAAAACCCCAGGCTTGCCTCCTGGCCAGGGAGACTGGGCAGGACACCACTGCTGCCACGGGGAGCTCACTGGGGCAGCCTGGTGCAATCCCACCAGCAAGACCTCTGTCCTCATGGTGTTGCAGCTGTTTAGATTCTGGCCACAGCATTGCTCAGGATGGGAAAGCATTGGAGCTGCTGCTGGGGGTTGGGAAGAAACAAGAGCACAGTGATGCTGTGACATTGCAGCCCAGGAAGGAGACTCTCTGGATCTTCATGAACCACCAGAGCATCCAGGACCGAATGGATGCCATGCAGCTGACCCCAGGCTGCCTGCTGCACTGCATGGAGTGAGAAATGGGTCCTCTAAGCACCAGGGTGAGGAGAGATGGGCTATATGGTTCAGCTCTGTTCCTGGGGAGCTCAGGGTGCACTCAGCATACACCACAGCCTCCTGGTGGAGCTGGGCCTGACATCTCTGAACGAGGAACAGAATCAGAGCCCAAAGGGAGAGCCAGAGGCTGTTCATGGCTCCCTTAGATGCTGTTCCTCTAGTGACACCACTGGTCTGTGGAGAATCCTAGTGTTCCCAACAGACCCTTGCTGTGGGAACCTACCCCAGCACTGGCACAGGAGGATGCCAGCAGCACCCGCTCCAGCCTCACATGCCTGCAGTCCCTGCAAAGAGCATCAGCCTCAAAGGAGAGGAGGAATAACCAATCTTCAGTCCCTCTGCTGAGGGGGAGGTGGTGGCAGCCCAGGCACAGTCAGTGGGTTTGTGAAGGCAAAGGGGAAAGCACCAGGGCAGGAGCTTAGGGCAGGGAGCCACACTGGTGTGGGCAGAAAGGTCTCTCCATGCCTCCTTCAGCCATAGGCAGGCAAGGGACTGCAGGATGAGTGGCACTGAGCCATAGCTACCAGAGCTGAAACTTGGAAACTGCATTTAATAAGAATAAGAATTTCACATCTTGAAACCCACATTAATTCTAGCTCAGAGGAAAAAATGTCTTACAAATTCCACTACCAATCTAGTTCAGAAAACAAAAGGGCAAATCATGTTCTAAAATAAAATACACCAAACTGAAATCAAAATACTCATTTCATCACTTTCCCAGGGATAGAAATCGTGTTTCTTTCCACTTCTGCCACTCAGTCCTGTCAGCAGCAGCACTGTGCAACAAGCACCAGGCCCACACTGGGCAGAGGGTTCCAGCTCTTCCCGTGTTGTGTTCACATGCCTGTGTTTGTTTCACATCAGTCTGAACAGCTTTTACTCAGCATTGATGGAAACATCTGATTTTCTAGATCAAAGAGCTTCTTTGTGTTGTAATGAAACCCTTTGACACAATAGCTTTGTGTTACTTTGAAATCATTATTTAATATATTGCAAACTGCTGGTCCTCTAATTAGTAGGCTGTGTGCTCCTCTCCCTGCCTTGTTGGAGGTGTCAAAACACTTCACTAGGAAACAATTCTATTAGGAGATAGCAGCAGTGGTTGTGCACACACCATGATGTGTGCACAATGATGGGATGTGAGCACTGGATCATGACATCCAATAAAAACAATGATGGAAACCTGGAAATTAGAGTCCTGAAATTAAAATTAATTTTGAGGGAAATTGTTGTTTCCCAAGGGAAATTTTGGAAATGAAAGAAAATGTCAGACTTTGGCCAAGAAGGCCAAGAGCATCCTGGCTTGGATCAGCACTGGTGTGGCAGCAGGGCTAGGGCAGGGACTGGGCACTGGGGAGGCCACACCTAGATCACTGGGTTCAGTTTTGGGTCTCTCACTCCAAGAAGGACACTTGAGCTGCTGGAGTGTGGCCAGAGAAGGGCAAGGAAGCTGGTGAAGGGTCTGGAGCACAAGTGTGGTGAGGAGCAGCTGAGGGAACTGGGCTTGGTTAGCCTGGAGAAGAGGAGGCTCAGGGGAGACCTTCTCACTCTCTGCAGCTCCCTGAAAGGAGATTGGAGCCAGGTGGGGTTTGGGCTCTTCTCCCAAGGAACAAGTGACAGGAGAAAAGGAAACAACCTGAAGTTGTGCCAGGGGAGGTTTAGGTTGGACATGAGGAACAATTACTTCCCCAAAAGGCTTTTCAAGCCCTGGCCCAAGCTGCCCAGGGCAGTGGTGGAGTCACCATCCCTGGAAGTGTTCAAAGCTCCTGTAGGTGTGGAGCTGATGGACATGGTCTAGTGGTGACTTGGCAGTGCTGGGTTGGCAGTTGGAGCTGATGATCTCAGAGGTCTTTTCCAACCCTAATGATTCCCTCATTCTGTGACCCCTCAGGCCTGGCTGGTGGGTGGCTTTGAGCACTGCCTGGACACCTCTGAACTTAGGCTAAAAGCATTTCAGGCAAAGTGTTTGTGCAGCCCCTGTGCATGTGGATAAGAGACTGATCTCTCCTGCTTTGAGGTGGATGACACTGTGGCCTGCAAGTCCTTCATCCCCACACCACTTCTGAGACTGTAGTGTCAACTCTACACCAGCTGCTGCTGTGCCTGGTGACCTTGGTCAGCTCTCCTGGGACAGCAGATGCCTTGGGCAGGTCAATATGTTCACCTTGCTCTCTTGGAGTAAATCTTGCAGTGTACAACCCCCCACTTCTAGAGATGTTGATGCTGGGACAGCCAGGCACTGCAGGTAGACCCCAATCTCCTGTGGAAGGCACCAGATGAAGCCCTCAGGTGCAAGGAAGATGTTCAATGGCAGGCTCAGCTTGCCACCCTCCATCTATGTCTCTGTCCAGGTTCTCCACTGGTTTTACATAGGCTTTGCCCAAATTCCATCCTGCTTCTCCTCCTTCTTGTCCCTCACCTGTCCACCCACAGAGTGGTCTTCTCCTATGGATTTATCTCTCTGCTTGCCCTTACATCTGCATATGTCTCTTTTTTTCCACTCCAAGAGTGACTAATACATGCAAAGAAGCAAGGGAATGCTCTCTGCCATTCTTCTCACCCTTCATTATGCATGCAGGTATCATCCTGCTTTCACAACAGATTTGCAAAACATGGCCAGTGTTTTCATTAGAAATGGCCAATGTTTCTCTAATCACTGGGGAAAGGACTGAAAGAATTGCAGATATTTAAGTGCAGGGAAATATCTGCTTTGTGATTCTCAGAGAGAAGGCTCAAGTTTAAGAAGAAAAACCTCAGAAGCAGAAAAGCAGTGTCCCAGTGTAGCAGGAATTTTGGCTCTGCAGAGCTGAGAGCCTCCCTTTCAGTGGTATGACTTGCTTTGGAAACATAGGAGACACAAGTCTTTGGCTTTATGAATGAGGGAGCATATTGTCCCTCCCTACAGTTCCTGCCAAAGCCCATCCCTCACGCTCCTGCTGATGGGGAGACTCTTATTTATTGCACTACAGATGAACCATGAAAGGAACTTGAATGCTTTTCCACCTACTGATCAGCTCCTGTACCTCTGTTTTTCCAGCCTAGCAGTTGTCTGCCTGAACCTGTCTGGCTAGTGATTCACCTTCTTGTCAACAGACCTAGAGATCTGTTAGTGTTGCAGCTTCTTGCCTAGGGTGCACTGTGTATGAGCATGGGCCTGAGAGGCAGAGTTCAGGCATAAAAATAATTTTATTACTTATCTTTTTTTTTTTGGCTGCTATTGTATTGCAGGCCAAGAAGATTGCAGCAGGAACTCAACTGTAAATGGCTCTGACAACCTGGAGATTAGCTGCTGGAGAGGGACATGAGGACAGAGTCACTTCGTGCTCAGCCCAGGCTCCTTGTCTCTCATACAGCTCATTTTCAGCCAGTTCAGAAGGGCTTTCCCTGGCCAGCTGCTCTACCAGCCAGGATTGACCTTCTGGAGACAGAGTGGGAGCAGAGCAGGAGAGAAGGAGAGGGCCAGCACAGGGAAGGGGGCAGGGAGGGCAGGGAACCTCCTGGCTTTGGATCTGCGATGGCCCCAGTACCTTCCATGGAAAGTGGTTGTGCTGCTTGCCTGGTGTGAGCATTAACCAGACCACAGACCATCCTGGGCTTCTGTTTCTCTTCACAGATGCAACAACACAAAAGGCTTTGTTCTGGGGGGGAAAAAAAATAATTGAAGAGAACTATTCCCTCAGAAAAGTCAAATGGTGACCAGCAGCTGTGACCTGCTCTGCAGGGTCCTTGGGGCACAGATGAGGAGAGCAGGACAGGAACACAAGTCAGCAGGAGTTACTCACTCTGTCTCACAATGCAGGAACTCAGCCTGCAAAGAAGCTGTCCCACAGGTTTAAAACATGCAAAAGGAAGGATCTGTCCATCCAAATGTGTGAGGAAACTGTGGACCTCCTTGCCACAGGACATTGTGTTGGCAGAGAGGATAAAGGAATTCAAGAGGAGACACAATCCCAGAACTCTCTGGAGAAGCAGTGACACCTCAAAGAGGCAACTGGAGAAGGTGTTTGGGGCTTGACATGTTTCTTACACTTCTCCTTGAGCATCCTCCACTGGCCACAGACTCTTCTGGCAGCAGAGCCTTGAGCTTTTAAGTTCCTTTCCCCAATACACAGGAATTCCTACCTCCCCTCTCCAGAGTGGTACCTGCAGTGCTTAGCACCTAGCCTACAGCCTAGGAAGGTGTTGGGTATTGTGCAGGGCATGCAGGAGGTCACAGTGTGACTCCTTGTCCCTGACCTTTGTTAGGCAGCTCCAAGGGAAGGCCATGCTTGCCCAGGAGTGCCTTCCCCCAGCTGCAGAAAGCAGCCAGCAGCAGAGCAGGAATTCCTAGCCAGATGCACAAAGCCAAATCTCCCTCACCTGGGTACTCTGTAAGCTAAGGGCTTGCCTCATTTCTGTGCTGGTTTTGCATCACAGGGCAAAGGACAAGAACCTGTTTGGTGCTGCCCTGCAGGGCAGTGCCTGCCAGGGCACAGCAAGGGCAGGGAGTGTGGCTGGTGGGACAGGGGCTTCCTCAGGAGGGTCTGTCCCAAGGTGGCAGAGAAGGTGGCACTTGGCACTTTCAGCTGTGTGTAAGAAGCACCCAGAAAGCAATGTCCCTCTGCTTAGGGGTCAGAAAACTGCTTTTGGCAGCCTTGGTATGTGTGTGAAGGTGCCCACCCCCCTCCTGTCAACACAGGTACCACAGATCAAGAGGTAGCCCTCCAAAGAGCCTGGCTGTCTTTGTGTGAAAGACCAAGAAATGTCACTTTGGTCCCTACAGGTAATCCTCAGTAGCTGATGTGTGACAAGGATCCATCAAGGGAGCTGGGCAACTGCTGACAGCAGAGGGGACACTGCCTTCTCACCCCCATTGTGCTGGTTCAAGGCTCTTTGGGGCTGTTACAGGCAGGGCTGGGACTCTGAAGCAAACTAAGGATGAGGCCCATGGGCTTGTTTAACTCTGGCAGAAGACAAATATTGCTCCAATGTTTGATAGCTAATAGTCATCTGCCTTCCAAATAACTGTTGTCTGGGAAGCTTGTCAGGGACGAAAGCAATAGCTAAGGAAGAGGTGTGGAAGGAGCACTCACAGCAGAGTGGGAGGTAGCTGGGCCAGGTTGGCTGCAGTGTAATCTGCAGCTCATCTCCCAAATGCCAGAGCTGGTTTGAGCTTGGGGTAGGAATGAAAGTCCTCAAAACCCACCCTAACACCATCCCCTGGGGTAGGGTGTCCTTGCCATCACTCCCTCCCTCGCCCATGGGCTGATTCTCACATCTCTGTGTTACAAGTACCCCACATGTGACTCCAAGGACAACCTGACCCTTCCAAGATAGGACCCTGGGCTTCCCCAGAGCATGAGAAGAAGCAAATTTTGGTTGGTTTGCTTTCCTTTGGAGTTTTCAGGAAATTCAATGTCAAGCTGTGCCCCTGAGGCACCAAAGTCTGGATATAAAGGACAGAGGGACACAAATGAAAAGAGCAGCAGACCACAAACATCATCTGAGCCACCTGAGGGTGCCAGCACTAGGGTGATGGAGAAGGCACATACAGGGCAGCAGAAGCCTGCATGAGGGGATCTGGAGCAGTGCAGGGTCCAGGCCTGCAGCAGGCAGGGGGGGATATGCTGGAGGGAGTGAGTGGGACCCTTCCCAGCCTGGGAGAGAAGACCAAGGCCTCCTCCAGCACTGAGCCCCAGCAGCAGCAGTGTAGACAGAGGAGGTGGGCACTGCAAAGACAACTACAGAAATGTGCCACTGCCACATAGCCCCAAGCCTTCCTGTCCCTCCTCCCTTGCCCACTGTGGTTTTGAGGCAGCAACATTCCCCATTCTCCCTTTTCTGATAGCAGAAGCTTCTGGCAAAGCACATGAGCATCCTGCTGCCAGGTGGCCTCAGAAGCTGACAGATCTGGAAGTGCCTCAGCAAACTGACAGCCCCTTGGTAACCACAGGGACTGGTCTCAGCTCTGGTGCCTTCAGAGGGTGTCTGTAAGGATGCCTTGTGGTACAGACCAGCACCTCAGAATCACAGAATCATGTTAAGGGTTGGAAGGGACCTGGAAAGATCTTCTAGTGCAACCCTCCTGCCAGGGCAGGGTTCCCTAGACCAGCTCACAAGAAATCTTCCCTGACCAGGAACCCAACCTGGGCAGCAGTGGTGAGAGCACTGAATCCTAACCACTGGACCCCTTATGGTATGGGTGGCACCTGCTGGCAATGCAGAGTGCCCAGGCCTGGTGGCCCCAGCTCCATCCTGGCCTCTCTGACTCCTTTGCCACCACTTAATCCATCCCTTGGTGGAGCACCTGCCAAGAGAGGTTCAGGAAATGCAGCTTCCTTGGCCAGGGCCCCCAGCCTCCAAACCCCACACTGAGCCTGCCCCACTCTGCTGGTGGCCCCAGAGCCACAGGAAACCCTTCAGCAGCAGCAGAGAGCAGATGCTCCAGTGCTCAGCACGACTTGAGGCTCCTGATGCTCTGGATGGCATCAGGTGACCTCCCACAGCTGCTAATTGGGCCACATCTCCTTCACACTGCTATAATTGGTGCTATCCAGTGATGGCTCAGAGCCATGCCTGGCACCTCACTGTGTCCAGGCACGTTGTTTACTGAGGGCAACATTTCCTTTACTTTGGCTCAACAGTCTTTACTCTTCCCAAAACTTCTTACAGGCTGGTGGTGGTCTGTGATGATTTCTCTTAGATCAAAAGGTCACCAGTGGAGAGCCCAGGCCCTGCCATACTCTCCTGTATGGACCATGTTCTGTGAAGCACCTCAGAGCTGAAGACAATCTCAGTGGCCATCAAAGAAACCACCTCTTGTTGGAGATTCTGAGACCTCAAAACATGTCTCCCAGAGACTGCAAATACAGCCAGGCCAGGGATTTATTTGGGGAGGGAAGCTGGAGGCAGTAGAACATGTTTCCTTGCAGACAAAGTTATGGCACTCCTTCAGCTTTGCTTGGCATCAGCAGTGGCCACTGAAGGGAGACTGGCTTCACCTCATCCCCCTGGTAGCATAAAGGTTCCTCATGCTTCCCCACTGCTGCCATGGTGCATGTGGCCCCTCCAGAACTCCTCCTGCAAGTGAAGGCTGAACCAGCTCCTTTCTCCCCACATTGGATAACTCCTTGCAGGAGGAGGTCACCTGTCACCTTCAGAACCATTTCCCACCCATCACTTTGACTCAAGTGCCTGCAGACCTGTGTGCTGCTGCTTGTAAACTCCAGGGTAGTGTCCTCTCCTGTAATGACCAGATCCTCCATCAGGTCTAGAGTGCCAGAGCAACTCCCTCTCCATGAGCCAGCCTGCATGCCTTCCTTTGGTGAGTGAACCCTAACTGGTTTGAGGTTAATTCCATGTCCTTCTGGGGCCTTTCTGAGCTTTTCCCCCATCTCTGAATTGTTAGAAGATCTCATCTTGTATCAGGGACCCATTAGCCCTGGCAATGTTGTCTCTGTAGCTTTACAAGAGCCCCAAACTCTTCTGTGCTCCCTGTTGATTCCTGCACTCCATTCAGAGGCACTGCTCAGCTGCTGAGGCTTTGTGCAGGGTGTGGAACTCCTCCATTTTCTGTTATACCCTCTGATAGTTACCTTCCTCTGCCTGACTTAATTGGAACTACTAAAAACACCATGCGCTTCAGAGCAGGCTATTGTAAGCAATGAAGCTGCCTTCTCACAGTCTTCCCTCTCCAGCTCATCCACTGCTTGCAGAGAAATGAGAAAGCCCCACTGAAACCACCTCTCTCTCCCACCCTGTCACCTTCCCAGGAAGCTCTGACTTCTGCAGGGCTTTTAGCTGCTCTGTGCTTGCCTTCAGGGTCTCTCTCCAGTCTGCACGTCAACTGTGGTTAGCTGAGACCAACCTCCTAACACCACCCTTGGCCACAACACATCAGCCTGTCTCCTGTGAGGACCCCTGAAGTCTTCACCTTGCTCCACAGAGAGGAAAGGATGCTGCATTCTCTGCCCAGAGGTGGTGTCACTGTCCTCTGCTTTGGTCACACAGAGCAGCCTCATGGCTAGGGACTCTGTGCCCTGAGCTCTGTGCTGCAGGAGGGGCAGTGCCATACAACCAGCAGGTACCATGTGCAAGAGGCTTTAGGATGGGCTAAGGGAGGGCAACCTGGAGCAGAGTGCAGCAGAAGGATGCCTTTCCAGAGGCTCTGAAGGCCCACTTCATACCTGAATCCCTTCTTGCCAGCCAGCCTCCAGCCTCGAAGGGTGAGGGGACAGACAGAGCAGCAAAGCTTTTGTCAGCAGGAGCAAAGGGCAGCGTGGCTGAAACCATCATCTGCAGCCTTCCTCAGAGGCTCCTCTGAGCACCACATCTGAGCTCCTGCATCATCCGTCTCCCTCACCTCAGCTTGGGTGGCCAGGGTGGGGCTCTGAGGGCTAGGGTAACTACACTGTGGACAGAAGAAAGACAAATGCCCCATAACATAAGACTCAAAGCACTGAGGTGCTGAGGTGACTACCTTGCTCTTGGGATTGATAGAGCCTGCCCCAAAGCCTTCATGTCCTCCATGCCCAGGGCTGGTACACTTACTGGTGCTGGTCCCCTCAGAGCCAGCTGAGGGGGAGAGTGGCCCAGAGCCACTACACAGTGTGAGTGCAGGAGGTGATCTGAGACCTGCTCTCAGGAGATGCATCACCATCTCTCAGCCTCACCTGGTACTCTCCTGAGAGGGGACCAAAGCAGGCTGATGCATGGACAGGTGAAGGAGCAGTCAGAGCCATTGCAGACCTACAGCCATGCCTAGCACTGCCTTCCCCAGTCCTACCTGCACTGAGGCCATCACTGCAGAGACCAGCTGTAAGCTACCACAGGTGAGGCTGAACCTGGCCACCCTCCTCTGCCCAGAAGATCCCAAACCCTCCCTAGTTGTAGCAAAAGGCTTGCCCCACCTTTTGCAAGGTCATAAAAATCACTAAAAGTCACTAGAATTCCCTGAATACTGTGAATGGTTGTACCTGGTCATCCCATAATGCACCAAACACCCAAGCCTCACCACCAGCATGTCTTAAGCTCCCCTCCACCATTCCTTGACCCTAGAAAAACAAGAGATCCACCTAAATGTGAGGATGCCAGAGCCCTGGCCCAGGCTGTCCAGAGAGGTTGTGGAGTCTCCTTCTCTGGAGAGATTCCAAACCCTCCTGGAGGTGATTGTGGGCAACCTGGGTGACCCTGCTGGAGCAGGGGTCTTGAACCAGGTGATCCTCAGAGGTCCCTTCCAACCCCCATCATGCTGGGACTCTGTGAAGCCCAGTCTGGAGCATACCTGCTTCTCCTCCTCCTCTCAGCACTGCTGCTGAAGGAAGGTGAGGTTCAAGGCACAGCACTTGCCTCATTCTGCCAGTAAAAATCAAGTCAGAGCAGTGATTAGCTGCTATTAGCACTGAGCACTGGTGTGCTGGGACAGTGTGAGAGAGCAGAGCTTGCTGCAGGTGCATCCCCACAAAGGCAGCAAGAGATGAGGGAAAGCAGAACACCCTGGAAGAGGTGGAAAGGTCCCAGGTGGCCTGGGGTTTGGGAGCTGTGCTGCTCATCCATACCTTGCTTGCTAACAAAGAGAAAATCCTGGGTCCCAGTTCTGTCAGCCCCATTTTCAGGCTTCACTGAAGAGAGACAGCAGCCCCACTGGCAGGAGGATCATCACCTTCCCCCAGGTGGAGCAGAAGGCAGTGATGATCTCCAGAGGGGGAGCAGTGTTAGACCTGAATGCCCAGATCAAGGCAGAAACCCTCAGAGCAGCCATTCTCTTGATGGGTTTTAGTGTCACAAAACCTGGAAACAAAAGCAAGTCCAACACTCCCTTCTGCTCTACCCCCTTCTGCTGCTGATGCTGAGGAGCAGCTGAGCATGAGGTGCTACACTTGCAGCTGGGCCTGGATGTGACCTGTGTCAGATATGCCTCTGGGAGGAGAAGAGTTCTCAGGACATGGCCAGAGATTATTCCTCTTCTGACCATTACCTTCAGAGTAAGGAAAAGCTGATCATGATCTAAATTGGAGCCTTGAGAAGTTGACCAACCTTTAACCTCTCTCTGAAAGCTTTGGGGCTTTTCTTTTTCTTTCTTAAAAAGCCAAGAAAGTGGCTGTCCCAGTGGAGCACATATCCAATCTCACTTGACTCCAGCAAGCAACTTGCTCTTGCCTGTCAAGCAGCTTGGGAAAGCCAAAAGCCAGTACCAGCCCCAGAGAAGTGACAAGAACAAGCCCAGGAACCAGGAGGGCTGGGGAGCCAGAAAGCTGGCTTCAGGAGGCCAAGAGTGCCTCTGGTGTGACCTGGCTCCAGCAGGGACTCATGTCCTGCAGTGCTGCTGCTCACAGACACAGCCTGGCCCTGGCAAGCAGCAGGCAGAGAATTAATCTGCTCAGTTCTACCAAGGCATTCTCTTGCTCCCTGAGCAAAGGATGCTGTGGTAAGCTGGGACTTGAGGGGCTAGACTGCCCTCCCTTGGGAGGGACAACTCTTTGAGCTGCACTTACTTTTGTACATAAGTAGGGGGTTTCTGCCCAGGAGATTTTCTCACAGTCTTGGCTTTGGACAGGCTTGCTCCTGCCCTGCACCTGGAGCTGCAGTGGAAGGGTTGCTCTGTGGTTATACTGCTGCTCTTCATCAGGGCCCTGCAGATGGGAGCTGATGGCTTGCAGGGACATGGCATTATGCTATGCCCAAACTGTGCCTTCATCTCAGCTTTCCTGACCTAGGAGAGGCAGGTGAGCACTGTGGAGTCCTGGCAGGGCTGGATGTTTGTGCTCCAGGTGTGGGAGCTACTGTCCCTGATGCAGATGGGCAGGGCATTGCCCATGGGCTGTGAGCAGCAGTGGCTGGGCTACACTGCCCAGTGGCCTGAAGGACTTGAGTGGCAGGAGTCCCATGAGGGACAGATACATGAGCTGCATTCCACACACCAGTGTCTCCAGCCACCCTCCAATGGCCATGATGTGGCTGTGACCCTGCTCACTCTTTCTTCTTCTCCTGGCCCTCTGGATGTGCCACAGCACAGTGGCAGTTGCCCCTGCAGCACTCCCAGCTCCTGCCTTGGAAGCCTTATCACTGTGGACAGGGCTGCAGAGAAGGGAATGAACCACTCCAGGGACTCATCCTGCTGTTCCAACACCAAAGAGAGGTGGGAGGTGATGTGGGGCTGCAAAAAACCACAGAGGAGGTGGGGTAAGGAGTTCCACCATGCCCAGCAACCCAGGACTGGTGGGGCTGTGGCACACCATTGTGTGCTCCCAACAGCTTGGCAGTGGATGGCACCAGGTGGCTGGAGCCAGCCAGCTCGGGGGTGATGCTGAGCCTCCAAAGCACCCTGTCCCTGCAGATTTCCTGGATGATTTTGGGGCAGACTTGTACAGCATGCAAAAAACAGCCAGATCTAATTCACAGATTGGGTTATTGGAGGAGATAAGCCAATCCACTTAGTGGTTTTGTTGAGCTGTACATGGCTAAACCAGATTAGGGGCAGATGCTCAGCCAGTGTAAGGTGGCACAGTGCTGTGGGAGCCCATGACAAGCAGCAGCATGTTTCCTTCCCAGTAATCTCTCTAGTCTCTAAGGACTAGCTCAAGAGCTGTGAGGTGACATTAATACAGAGAGATGGCTTAAATGGGAGATTTGGAGGCAGCACTATGCATGAATTTCTGCTGTGTCTCACTTCAGGCATTCCACACCAGCCCTTCTGCAGAGAAATGTGATGCACAAAGAGTTCAGTCCCTTTTACAAGCGCTGCCTCTGGCTTGCCTGAGCCCCCTTGGCCAAGACATTTGTTGGGGCCATTCACATCCCCTTTCCTGCACCCCCATGCAGTTCTGCAGCTCAGGAGTTCTTCCTCTGCACAGCAAAGTGGTAAGGGAAATCAGTGAGAGTCCTGAGGCAGACTCCTGAGACTTTGCAAACAGATCCTCTCTCCCTCTTCCCCAGTCTATAGAACAAATAGCCCAAATTTTCTGTTACTCTGAAAAGCAGGCTCAGTTGCTATGTCTCTCACCCAGCTGGCTCTTCATCCACAGAACTCCCACAGCTTCCAGTCTCTCTCATGAAACACTTCTCAAACCTTATTTGTCTATGAATTCACTAATGTAACTTCTCCCAGAACAGGACATAGCAAACACTGAATGGTCTGACAAAAGAGAAGCCCACCTCCCAGCTCTCACTGGACCACCCACTGGTCCCTGACCTATGAAGACCTCAGGGACATCTCAGGTACCCCTATTTTCCAGCTGAGTATATCAAGAGGTCCAGTTTGACCCATTATCCAAATTTTGTTTGACTTTGCCTTTTGTGGGTGAAGAAAGAGAGGCTGAGGGCATATTTTATCCAAGACATGTCATGATCTCGTGGAACAGCATCATGTAACAGCCATCAGACCTTGAATCTAACAGTGCTTTGCTATAGGGCTGTGGGTGCATCACTTCCCCCTCCACACTCCTGCCTTGGTCTGCAAGCCAACAGAAGGGTCATTGCCCTGGAGACAGGGCAGTGCCCACTTGGTGCAGCTGTAGGAATGTGACTTTGGAAGGTGCAGGCCTCTGCCTTGCTGGCTGCTCCTCCTGAAAAGAACAAGTCACTGCATTTTGGGAAAGAGGATGTGCAACTTCTCACACCAGCCCTGATCACCTTCAGCACTGTTAATACATGGCTGAGATCTAGGACCCTTGTTCTGCACTTCTTGCAGACATCCAGTCACAGACAAAACAGGGGAGGAATGGTGACAGCATNCCCTGATCACCTTCAGCACTGTTAATACATGGCTGAGAATGGTGACAGCACC
This sequence comes from Galbula dea, assembly GCA_013399015.1. NCBI lineage: Eukaryota > Metazoa > Chordata > Aves > Piciformes > Galbulidae > Galbula > Galbula dea. Next base: position 275,361 of record VWZX01002700.1, on the reverse strand, counting down.
TTCCCAGCTTGTGCTCCAGTGCCAGCTGGGGGCTACTGGGAAACACAGACTATGCTGCCTGTGTCTCCCCAAAGGCCTCCTGAATTTTCCCCTGGGCTCTGGGCTGTGAATGTGTCTCCTCCTGTTCCTCTCATTGCATTCATACAGTCCCAGGAGGATGAAGGCTGAAACAAGCCAATTCGGGATGAAGAAGGAGCCAGCTGGGTCACAAGGAGAGATCAGAAAGGTCCTGTCTGTGCACGAGTCCCAAACAGCTACGGAGGACAGGGAGGTGGAGGTGTCCTTGACCACATGCAGATCCCCCCAGGTGACCCTGGCAGAGACACCCATCCCTCCTCCTCTGAATTCCAGGACAGCCTCTTGCCTCTTCAGACAGATCCAGAGCACGAGTGCCAGGGACCCATACCCAGTAGCTGGTGGAGTGCAGGGCTGGAGACACTGATAGCTGGGTGACTACAGTGCTCCCTCGCAGCAGGCACTGGCTGTGGGCACCAGCTGTGGGCAGACACTATGGGAAGCAGCTGTGGGCACTGGCTGTAAGCAGAGGTTGTGGGAAGCAGCTGTGGGCACTGGCTGTGAGCAGTGGCTGTGGGCAGAGGCTGTGGGCAGAGGCTGTGGGTAGATGCTGTGAGCAGAGGCTGTGGGCAGAGGCTGCAGGCACTGGCTGTGGGCACTGGCTGAGAGCAGAGGCTGTGAGCAGAGGCTGCGGGCACTGGCTGTGGGCACTGGCTGTGAGCAGAGGCTGTGAGCAGAGGCTGCGGGCAGCACCTCTGCAGCATCTGAGGACATGCCAGAGCAGCACCCCGAGCAAGGCACCGTGGGTTGGCAGCACCCACAGAGGGAGGCTGCGGCGGCCACAGTCGCCTGCTGGGAGCAGGGTTTGCTCCAGGGACTGAAGGAGGCAGCTGATGAATATTCAGAATTGGCAAAGCAGATCCCTTTCAGCCGAACGCGATCACAATAGAGGATAAATTAAGCCACGGGATGAATGCATTCGAAATGACGATTCCAAGAACGCACTGTACAAAGTCAGGAAAGTAGGTTTAGCCAAAATCTGACAATGTACACAAACAGCCGAAAATAAAGTTCCTTTCACTGAGCCAATAATGAGGTCGGGATCAGCCTCTCACCAAGTTCCTATGGAAACATCGCTGCTTTTTTTCCCCCTTCTTTTTAGTTTAAAAATAAGAGGGAGGGGAGAGGAGCCTGGGAAAGGGACGATGCTCAGAAGGTCCACAACGAGAGGGAGGTGCTCAACACCAGCGAGAAAACAACCCCGTGTCAGGAGAGGCCCAGGGAGGGCAGGCAGGGGAGGCTGCAGGGCTGCTGCAGCACTGACCCCAGCACTGTGGGGTGCTTATGCACAGCAGAGCTTCAGCTTGCGGCAGGTCCTGGAGCAGGGCACTGGGCTCCTTTCTCATTTGGGTGTGCCATGAGAGCACAGAAGTGGAGAGTTTGTAGGACGCTGAGGCGGGGAATGGAGGCTTGGGCCACATCTGCTCCCTGTTTTGGAAAGGTCCAGAATACTGTGAGTCCCTAAAACAAAGCCAGGGACAGCACAGCTGCCTTGGCTTAGGAATAAGTATTAACAAAGGCACTGAAGAAAAAGAGGCCTGTGGCCCTGCCCTAGGGAAACTGAGGCAGGGAGCTGGCAGAGCAAACTGCCCAAGGGCTGCCAGAAGGCAGACACCAGCAGCCCAGCTCTTGGGCATGGGCAGGATCTCCATCACCCTTCCCTGGTAACTAAGTCAGGCACAGCTGACATGTCCAAGAGTTCCTGCAGCATCTGTGTCCCAAGGGACATATTCCCTCCATCCTCACATCTCACTGTGCATGTGCTGGGCAAGCAGGACAGGCAGGGTCTCTGCTCCTGGGGGAGCAGCATCCCTTTGGGGATGACTTTCAGTCCCTCTGTCAGGCCAGGAACAGGAGGGGAAAAGGTCCTGCAGGGAGCAGGGTGCCAGGGAGGTGAAGGACCTTGCCAGGCTCGCTGTGGTCTGTACCTGGCCTTCTCTGCCACCATCCTCTGACTGGGGCCAGCCTGGGCAGAGCAGCACAGGGCAGAGGCTGGTTGTCCCAGACCACCCAGAGCTCAAATCCAGACACCCACTTCCCAGGGACCACCATACCTCCCCTGGAAGGTGGCCCTCTTTGCCTGCAGCCACACAGTTTGCAGAAGGAGAAAATTGAAGGGCTGTCTCTCAGGCTGACACCAACATGTCTATTAGCAGCCCCTGGCAGGGGAGAGGAAAGCATTAGCATATGGGAAACGGGGGAGGAAAGGCAGCGTGTCTGGGACTGTTATGACTGAGCAGACAGGTGACACCAGGGAGGTTATAAATAGATCCCCTGCACACCCCCCCAGCAGTACTTCTGCACTTCTCCAACAGGCTCAGAAACCCAGGGCTCATCCCTGGGGCTGGGGTGGGGGCTTGGGTCCTGCACAGGGTGACAAGCAGACAGAAGAATTCCAGCCTGCCAAGGAGAAACCTGCAACTGCCTCTGCAGCACCAGCAGCAGAAGAGGTGATCCTGGCTGCAGAGGGAACAGGAACTCCATCACCAGTACAAAGGCTCAGCAGTGGCTTTCCTCTCCCACCCTTTCTGTCCCAAGCTGAGCAGCTCGATGACTAGGGCGAACACAATTCCACCTCTGCCCTCTTCTCACATCCACTGGAGAGAGAGTTTATTGCAACATCACTGCCTTATGAGATGAAGAAGCCACCAGTGCTGGAGCCAGTGTGAACAACACCAGGACTGACCCCAGGGGAGTCAAAGAAAAGCAGGAAGCAGCAGGCACAGGCAAAGGTCCATGAATTCAAATCACAGAATCATAGAATGCTTTTGGTTGGAAGGAACCTTAAAGACCAACTAGTTCCAACCCCCTGCCATGGGCAGGGATGTTTTCCACTAGACTAGGTTACCCAGGGCCTCATCCAACATGGCCTTGAACACTGCCAGGGGTGGGGCATCCACAGCTTCTCCTTTAAGCCATGATTTTGAGAAAGGGACTTACAAGAGGAGATGTCCACTTGCATGTAACTGGAGTGAGGGCTGTGAGGTGCAGCCCCTCAGAGAGGTGTGTGGACAGGCAGGTGCTGCCCCAACATGGGCAGGAAGGAATGTGCAACCTCTCCTGTCAACATGATCCCCATAGCAAGGGGAGCTCCTGCAGAGTGGTGAGGGATCACAGCCCTCACCCCCTCCTCACCTAGCCTGGGGCATCCTTGCCTTCCCTCTCACTCAGGGAATGAGATTGCCAGCTTGTGACTCAGCCAGAACTACCATGCTCAACACCAGGTTACCCCAGGGGACCTCTACTTGCCTGCTGGAGACAACAGTACCCATCACATCACTGCCAGTGAGAGAGGAACAGGTTTGTTGAAGGATCACTGCAGGATGGGTTATGCAAAGCAGAACAAGGTCTTGGTTGGACATGAAGGTGTGGGAGCATGTCCAAAGAAGGGGAAGGAAGCTGGTGAGGGGTCTAGAGCACAAGTGTTGTGAGGAGCAGCTGAGGGAACTGGGCTTGGTTAGGCTGGAGAAGAGGAGGCTCAGGGGAGACCTTCTCACTCTCTGCAACTCCCTGAGAGGAAGCTAGAGTAAGGTGGAGGTTGGTCTCTTCTCCCAGGTGACTAGTGATAGGACAAAAGGAAATGGCCTCAGGTTGTGCCAGGGGAGGTTCAGGTTGGACATTAGGAAAAAAATTCTTGAGAGAGTGTTCAGGCATTGGCCCAGGCTGCCAGGGCAGTGGTGGAGTCACCAGCCCTGGATGGTGGGGCTCAAAACATGTGCAGATGTGGAGTTGATGGATGGTTTAGTGGTGACTTGGCAGTGTTAGGTTAATGGCTGACAATGATCTTAGAGGTCTCCTCCAATGATTCCATGGTTCTACAAAATGACAGCTTGCAGCAATGTCCACTGGCAGTGACTGGAACTCCTAGGGCTGCAGGCATCTCAGGCAGGCAAAGCTGCCTTGTTCTGATGCAAGAGGCTGGGTTCAGGCCCTGAGAGCATCTCTTGCTCTCAGCAGTAGGGTCTGGGAGGAGTAGAGAGCTGTATCACACTCCCTGCACTAGAACAGCCTCAGCACAAGCATCTGTTGGTTTGACATTAAACAACAAACAGCAAAGATCACCAACAAACACCAGCCCTGGTCCCCTCCCCAGTGACAGCAGAGCTGGCCAGGTTTCCAAACACACAGGGACCTACAGCTCTGTGCACACCAGCTGATATCCCAGTGACATTTCATGCCCAAGTGGGGTGGCAGCCTGGGCAGATTCGACATGAATCCTACACACAAACATCCTGGATGGCTCCAGGGCAGCTTCTTGCCCTCCACTGATCCCCATCCCAGCCCATGGCAAGACCTAGAGAGTCATGGTGCTGCCTTTGGTGGAAACCACTGCTGCCTCAGGAGTACTGCTTAGATAGTTTTTACTTAAAGCTCAAGTTGGGAAAACAAAATAAAGGTGATTTTGCCTTTTGGGGAGCTTTCCACAGTCAAGGAGGGAGACAGAGGGCAGAGGAAGTGAAAGGAAGCAGCAGGCTCTTCCCTGTTTCTCTAGGTTCAAGGCTCCTATCTCAGGCCTTAGTGAACACATGGTGCTCAGCAGGTCTCACCCCTTGCTCCATATGCCCTAAAGGAGAGCTTCTCTCTGCACTTGAAATGCTAAACCTCTCTCAGAGTCTCCCCATGTGAATGCATTTGTTTCACAGCCTGGAATGTTGGACCAGTGTCCCAAGCCAGAGAGGAGCCTGCTGAGGTGGGAGGCAGGGCCCAAGGCTGGCTGGGGGTAAGGAACACTGTTAGCTCATAAGGCCCAGAGTCAGTTGTGCTTAGGGAGATTGCTCTCTTCCACAACTGCAACTGCCCTACAATGTGCAAGGACCTTCCAAAGAGTTGGACTGCAATGTGTAACGAGGCATCCAAAGAGCTGGGCTAGAGAGAAGTCCTGCTGCCCCTCCACTGCAGGGGGAGTGCAGTCTGGAGGGAGGGTCCTTTGTACAACCCCTCTCTGGTATAGAGCATGACCCAGGGACACCTTGGGAGCATGAAGAAACAGGCATCCTGTTCCCCCTCCTCACTTCTTGAAATGAGGATGCATGGATCCCCTGCAGGGCTGCAGACACACAGGAGCTGAGTTGTCTGCTTTTGCAATTAGTGGCAGTCATTAAAAGGAGTGCTACATTAATTATTGCTGGGTTGCAGCTCAACATCCAGGTCTGTCAGTTGGCAAAACTCACACTTGAGCTGGCTCCCACTTCTGGGAACTTCCCCAAGCCTTTGTGCTCAATGGGAGAGGTGGGCACTGTCCCCAGCTGTGCTGCCTCCTCCTCCCTGGGCTCTGGCAGTGTGGGTGCAGGGCAGCTTCTGGAGGAGGACTAAAAGCAGACCCTCTGGAGGGGGGTACCTGCCACGTGGGCCCTTTGCCACATGCCACTGGTGGCCACAGAGCTTCTCTTCTCCAGATGCCTCTGTCCCACCCCACCTCACCCCTCAAACCCTGGGGGAGTGCCCAGCTCTGACAGGACACAAGGGAAAGAGCATGGGAGAAATGGTGGAGGGGAACTAACCCCACAGAGCTAGCAGGGGGCTCAGGACCAGCATGGCCATGGCAAATGCCCAAGCAGGCACACCTTCTCCAAATGAGGGAGGCCCTGGAGAGCAGGAGGTGGCATCCAGAGGGAGCAGCTGCAGAACTGCCTTTGTCTGGGCTGCCAGGACCAAGCTGGTCCTGGACACAGCCTGTGGCAGGATTCCCTCCCTGTGTCCACACTCTGCTGGTCCCTTCTGCTCCTGGGCTGTAGCTGAGCACATCCAAGTCCCCCATGACCACACTGGAGTTAGTTCCCTGTACTGTGCTGGGCTTGCTGCTGTACAGCATTGCACCACTGACCATGGGCCAGGCTTTCTGGGTGTGAACCCTTCCTACCCAAGGAGTACTGGGAACATCCATGAGAACATCCATGCATTCAGGGATTTTGCACAAGGCTAATGGGTTTGAGGAATGGCAGCTTTGGGCTTGTTCTCCAGGAAGGAGTACAGGGCTGGCAGTGCCACTGGGACCTGGAGACCAGAAGTGGAGGTTTGAACAAATCCTGCACTCTCTCAGCTCTTGGTCTCTTACAGAAGCAAGTCTTACAGCCCATGGCTGGTCTGTGTAACAAAGCCCCTGTTCTGCTGCAAGTTTGGGTCTTTCCAGCTTCAGTGAACTGATGGTTACTGACAGACTGATGCAGAAGGACCAGCTGCTTCCCTCAGCAGCAGGCTGCAGCCACTCTGCCACGCTCTTGCTCCTACTTCCAACTGTTTCTGTGAGCAGCAGAGGGACCAGGACAGCAAGTCTCCTTCAGACTCCTCACATTCATTCCCTACCCTCACAGGTACAGGAATAAAAGGGTCATCTTGAGCTAAGATTTCTAGGATCTTCTGCAACAAGCAGCTACTTCCTATAATCCCTGCCCCAAAATCAGGCAGATGCTTAAAAAGTAAGTGTGGTTTTGCCAGAGTCACTACAAGTCACCTCCCCTCCTGAAATCATGCTGTGCACTCTCACTGGATTTCTTCCTGGCTGTCTGGCCTGCCACAGATTTCTTCTTGCATCTTTCTCAAGATGTGGCTGTTTCAAAAGCTCTGCTCAGCCTTACTAAAAGCCACATGAAATTTTCATGTTGCCAGTCTGCTGGGGCCACTTTCATGATGTTTAATAAAGGCTGATCATGCCTGAACTTCACAGAGGAGTGCTTTTGCAGACTCCCTGGTGGAGGGAGAGTGGAAGGGCTCGTTCCACTGTCTTCTTCACTAGACTTGTCAGCTTGGAGAGCTAGAACTTGTAAGCCATGTGGCAAATGCCTAGGAGACAGCAGAGAAAGCATTGTGCAATTGTGGATATGATGTGTAAATGAGCCAGCATGGTCAAAATCTACACTCTAGGGTTTATAATCAAATACCATTGGGTTTATTCTGAAGCAAGACAGCCTGAGTTGGAGGGTTCAGCCAGCAAAATGCTCCTGCTGTCACTCAGAGAAAATGCCTGGAGCAGCTGGTCCAGGCAGATGTGGGTAAGGTCAATGTAACTGACAGGGCATGGCCCAGTGTGAACTTGCACAGCCTGAAAGATGAAACAACTGCATCTCCATTACAGACTTGTTCAGCATCCTTGGGACTGCCTGGGTACAGCTTCCAGCACAGCAGCAGCAGGACCCCAGTCTGAACCCTGCCTGCAGTTCTGTGCTGTGAGCCCACAGCCCAGCCTGGAGCCAAATGCATCAAGCAGCTGCTTAAGCCTTTCAGAGGGACTTAAGTCTTGAAGAGATCCAGTTCACATCAGCTTTGTGTCAAGCTCCAGACTATGCATGTGGAATGCTCCATAAGCACCTGGAGGTTGTTCCTAGGATGTCTAGAATGCTTTTGGAGACTACCCCAGAACATTAGTCTGAAGGGCTGGACTGCTGCTTTGACTAATGCATGGGAGACTCCAGGCTGACAGGATCTAAGGGGACAAGCCTGGCTGGGCACCACACTTTGAGATCTGAGAGCCAAATGGGATCTCAGGCAGGGCATCTTCAGGAGACTGGCAGTCACTAGGATAACAAATACCACCCAGGGCTCTGGTATAACACCAAGCTTGTCATTTTCCTGTTCAGATGGATCAAGGCAGATAGCAGAAGGGTAGGGAAGGGTCAAGGCAATCATTTCACTTTCACAGCTGGAATCATGGCCCAAGCTGGGGGACAAACTCTGGACTACTGTTTACTTGTCAGTACCCATCAGGATGCAAATGACCAGGAGTCAGCTCTGTGCACTGACAAGGGAGCAAACAGAGCAGCAGTTAACCATGGGATATTTTCTAGAGGGTTTGTCTCCTTAGAAGAAAGGTGGAAGGATGCTTATCACAGTGTAATACAGTAAGTGAATAAACAAAATATCCTAATGGAGTTACAAATCCTGAATCCAGAGCTCTTGGTTGTGAAGGTTATAAATAACAAATACCTCTGGGCCACAGGACCAAAAGGAATCCTTGAGAGATGCAGAAGGCAAAGAATCAGCTAGACACCTCTTCTCAAGGGCAGTGGCTCCTAGGGCTTTTCCATTACTTCTCACCCAGTCTCTTCTCAAAGGGCATATCTCCTAGTCTTAAGACAGAGGTACAGGAGGTCCCTGCTGGAAACTATCACCCAGTGCTTACCTGGTACCACTTGGAGGCCCAAGTCTGTGATAGGGACACACACACTGGGTGTGCAGCAACCCTGACCTGCCTGTGCAGGAAGGACCCTGCCCACTGGTGTGCACTGCCACCAGCACACACAGGCAGGGCCTGAGCCCTCCTCCCCCTGCCTGAGCTCTGGGCTGTGCACTGGCAACTCTGCCTCTCAAAAATCACATCACAGATAACCTTACCCTAGACAGTGAAGCCACTGTCTGCTGTGACAGGAATAGCTCCTGGACTCCAGTGGGCCAGGTTCACCCTTGTGACAGCACCAGCATCACCCTAGTAGAGCACCTCCAGATGTCACTGTGGACCTTCATGGCTCTTGTGGTCCTTTGGATCCTCTCCCAGGGGCAGGAGCTGGCAGCATCAGGCCAAGCCTTGCACTTCCAAAAGGAGACACTACTCGAGACCACTGGGAGCCACAGGTCCACCCTGTCCTACATTCAGAGGCACAGCACCATCTGGTTATTTTGGGTTGCCCACCTGCCTCCTCTCTTCAGTAACAGCATCTCTTTGCCAGGAGACTGCAACGGAAGGGCTGCAGGTAGAAGGCATTCAGCCAACACCTCAGTGGAGAAGTGTCCTCAGTGCCCATCCCACTGCTGCCCTTGGCCTCCTGTCCCTCCACCTCTGGCTCAGCCCCATCTGCACACTGTGGCACCCCAGTCCCAAGGCCTGGGGCAGCAGCTTGTCCTCTACTGGGGGCACCAGGAACTCCAGCCAGAGAGCTAGATCCTGGCAGCATGCAGCAGCACAAAGAAACAGAACAGTCATCAGCAGCTTGGACAGCCCTGGGCACTGCACAGACACAGTCCTGGCCAGGACATCAGGATTAACTTTCTCCATTAACTAAAAGCACTATGGGAGTGCTGGCATCCACCTGGAAAGCCATCAGGGACAGGCACGAGGAAACTTCCCATCAAGGACTGCTGCTGCTCAGCATTTGCTTCTGGGAGGCTTAGACCCCCAATTCCCCTTGAAACAAGGAGCCTGTTTGTGTTCACTCTCTTTATGCTTGGAAGGAGGGCAGAGAACTTGCAGGTTTGGGCTGCTCCCAGGGAAGTTGACTTGCACACTTCCCCTTGGCTCAGCTGGGCTGGAGGGGTGACAGTCTGGAGCACAGAGGGCTGAGGGGCTCAGAGGGCAACGTCCAGCAGCAACAAAAGGAGCAGAAAGGTGCCATAAAATGGACTCAGGTCATCCTGCTGCAGGTGACCCCTTCCAGACAGCATCCTTGGTCCTACTCTGGCATCTTGCAAGAGCACACCCACCTGACCTTGGTCTGCAAGGCATCAGCTCTACAAACACCCTGGGCTGCTGGCAGGCTGGTGTCTCCTTTCAGAATAAAGCTGTAAGTAGCACTGGGAGTGCCGGGAGGAGCAAGCACGGCCAGGGATGAGCCAGAGGAGCATTTCCTGCTCATGTGGAAAAGAACCCCCACCTGCAGTGCCTCACCCCGGGCCAGGACCATCTGCAAACACAGCCACCCACGTCCCCTTGCTCTGGAGACACCCAGACAGAGCTGGGTATCTCTCCTGCAAGGTGAGCAGCAGGACTTGAGCAGGGCACAAAGGGGTAGCCAGCAGGGTGGCCAAGGGAGAGGGTGCAGGAGATGTGAGATGCAAAGAGGCTTGCTACAGAGCAGCAGAGGCACAGGTGGATGCCAGCTCTGGCTACCAGCCCAATGCTGTCCTGCCAGGGTGCTGAGGTGCCACTAGAGCAGGACTTCAACTTGCAGCCTTCTTGCTGCCTAGCCCAGGCATGGGGCACACATGCCATCACCGTGTCCCCAGGGGCAGCCCTCAGCACCTGCAGGCAGTGCCTCTGCAGAGCTGCTGTCACCAAGCACAGGGCTCTGAGTGCTGCCTGGGGAGGGAAGGGTGACCTTGTCCTATATTTTAAAGGCCACTTTTCATCTACAAAAAGCAGCCAAATGAGGGCAGCAGCAGGGAGGAGAGGAGATGAGCAATGCAATGTGGCCACAAGGCAGCAATGCCTCCGCTCTCAGCAGCACTCTCTCCCCTCCATGGCACAGTGTGTGCCTAGAAAAGGGGGGGCCCCTGCTGACCCCTCCTGTCCTGCTCTGTGGCAGTGAGGGATGTGCAGGGAACAGGAGCTGTGGAGTGCAGGGAGAAGTGCAGCAAGGCTGTGCCCAAAGGGGTGTTTGACTGCAGACCCATGGCTCTGATTTGGGGTCCCCGAGTTGCTTCAGGCAGGGCTTGGTGCAGCCCCCCAGCACACTGCACCAGGCTGGCAGCAGCCATAGCCCCCCCCAGGTCCTGTGTCAGTCTGCCAGCCCTGCACTGTGTCTCTGGCACCTAGGGAGCTCCAAACACCACCAGAAGTGCAAACCAGGACCCCAGCATGTCCCACACACATCCTGCATGTGCCAGTCCTGATTTTCTCAATGAAAGATAAGAATGCTCTGCTAGATCACCAAGATGGTCCAGCACAGTCCATCTGTGCCCAGCACAATCCATCTGTGTCCAGCACAGTCCAGATGTGGCCCCCACCCTGGTTCAAAACATCAGGAGATAAATGGAGAAACCCAAGTGTGTGATCAGCTCTGCCAGGGAAACACAAGCCTGACTGCAACAGACACCTCCCCACTCACTTCCGAAGGATCCTCTGGGGACATGTCCTGTGCCTGAGAGCAGTAGGAGCCCCAGGGAAAGGGCTGGGCTTTGGCCATGGCTGTCCAGGGCTTGGAGAGGAGGCATCCTGGCTGTCCCATCTGCTAGCACAGAGCTGGGGAAGGAGGTCACCTCCAAACATCTGGAGGGGCTTAGCCTTGTCCTGCAGCTGTGTGATTTCACTCCAAGCTCTGGAAAGCACTTCAAAGAGATTCTTAAGCATTTTGCTGTTTCAGAGCTTTAATGATAGTGCCTCAGTTGGTTGGCAGGAGCTGAGAGCTTCCCTGCTCGAGAGCAAGCATTAGCAGAAGAAAGGAAAGCTGCATTATGGGTTGATGCTCTCCATTCACTCTCCCATTTTCTGGAAGGAAAGATTGCTCAAGTGCAGTCATTAAAGAAAGTGACAGTTCCTGCATTCCGACCCCCAAACTGGAAGACTTAACTCAGGTTTAAACAATTCAAAGGTTTCTAGAGGAAAAGGCCAAGGTGTCTGCAGAGAGGAAAGGACAGGGAAAGTCAGAGCAGGAGTGCAAGAGGACAAAACTGCTTCACCTTTAATCCCTCTGGCAGGGACAAGATGTTGCTCTGCACACAGGGACCCATGCTCTGCCCAACCTCATGCACTGCAGAGCCCTCCCCATGCCTTCCTACCAGCAGGTAGATAGATACCTTGGCAGAGGCACCTGAGCATCAGTCTGGGCTGGCCTGCTGCCTGCCTGCTCTAAGGGTAGGCTGGGAAGAAGCTGGTGTATTATCCTTCCCCCAATTCCTCCCTCCCATCCATCTCTTTCCACAATGACAACCTCTCCCAGACTCCAGTGGTTTCCCAACTTGAGACATTTCCTCCCAGGCTGCTGGGAGCCCATGCCACTGGGGAGGAGGAAGCTAGAAGTGAGGGAATGTTTCCAAAGCACCAGGGTGTTGCTCAGCAGGCCCAGGGAGGGAGGATAACCCAATACTGCCATTGCTATTCAGCAGACCACACTCCTTGGAGATGCTCTCAGAGAAGTTCTCAGATGCTTTTGCCTCCAGAAGTAGTCATGATTTGAAGCAATTTCCAAACAGGTATTGTCCCCTTGGTGGCACAGCCACTGTCTCTGGGGTCAGACCTGGGGTCCAGTTCCTTGCAACCAGCTCCCACAGAGCAACCCATGAAGGTCAGAATGGAGCTGAGCCTGGGAAGGAGGTTCATTACAGGAGGCATCAGCCTACCCTAGGTGTCACAGCACTGACTCACACTGTATTGTGCCAGCTGAGGCAATTTGAACACTGACTATAAAGTAATGTACAGCTGCTACACAACAGCAGAGTGGAAAGGAGGCACAGGATCAGATGGGCCCAAAATGGAGGAGAAAAAACCCCAAACCCACAACCAAAAAAACCCCATTAAAAAATCCTAGTCACAAAGCCACCTCTGTGACAATCTAGCCTGTGTCTGGAAGGAGAGGTAAGGCAGGGAGTCCTGAGGCTGCACTGAGCTTCAGAGGTACAGGACAAGCTCCTGTAAGGCCATGAAGAGCAGCAAGCGAGTGTTAAAGGCTGCCTTTCATCACCTCATGCTGCTGAGGGAGGAGCTGGGAAGCCAGGAGAGCACCAGGCAGAGGCAGGAAGAAAGAGCCACTGCTGCTGGTGGGAAAATGAGAAGTCCACACAGCTGCAGGAGCAGTTTTGTCACTGGCTGTTTTGACAAGGGGTCAGGCTGAGTTGATCATCAATATTACTGCCTCTGTGAATTATGCATATTGCACGTTTGCACTAAGCATGCCCCAGTGATGGTTCCAGCACCAGCAGCCTGCTCACAGAGTCCATGGCTGCATCTTGCAATGTTCTACTCTAGTAAGAACACAAATCTCCAAGCAAAGGTGAAAATAGTCTGGCATGGGGAGCTGCAGAGAGCGGGCTCAGAGGAGAGGGGCAAACCAACACCATCACCTGCTGCATGTCTGACAGCAGCCAGAGGCAGCATCCCTCTGCCAGGCAGAGGGTGAAGGAAGGGGTCATAGAATCATAGAATCATAGAATGTTAGGGGTTGGAAGGGACCTAGAAAGATCAAGTCCAACCCTCCTGCCAAAGCAGGACACTCTAGATAAGGTCACACAGGAACAAGTCTAGGTGGGCCTTGAATGCCTCCAGAGGAGGAGACTCCACACCCCCCTGGGCAGCCTGTTCCAGTGTTCCCTCACCCTTACTGGGAAAAAGTTCTTCCTCACATTAGCACTAAACCTCCTCTGCTCTAACTTGCTCCCATTGCCCCTTGTCCTAACTCTGGATGACATTGAGAAGAGCCTGGCTGCTTCTTCCTGACACTGGCCCTTAGCATATTTATAGACATTGATGAGGTTCCCCCTCAGCCTTTTCTTCTCCAGGCTAAAGAGCCCCAGCTCTCTCAGCCTGTCTTCACAGGGTAGATGCTCCAATCCCTTGCTCATCTTGGTGACCCTGTGCTGGACTCTCTCCAGTAGTTCCCTGTCCTTCTTGAGCTGGGCAGCCCAGAACTGGACACAGGACTCCAGGTGGGGCCTCACCAGCACAGAGTAGAGGGGGAGGGAGCCTCCCTCGACCTGCTGGCCATGCTCTTCTTAATGCACCCCAGGATGCCATTGGCCTTCCCCACTGCAAGGGCACACTGCTGGCTCATGGGCATCCTCCTGTCCACCAGAACCCCTAGGGCTTTCTCCCCAAAGCTGCTCTCCAATAGACCAGCCCCCAGCCCCTACTGATCCATGGGGTTATCCTTCCCCAGATGCAGGCCCTACACTTGCTCTTGTTGAACCACATTGAATTTCTCCCTGCCCAGCTCTCCACCCTGTCCAGGTCACTCTGGTAGCAGCTCAGTCTTCTGGGGTGTCAGCCACTGCTCCCAGCTGCCTATCATCAGCAAACTTGCTGAGGGTGCACTCTGTCTTCATCCAGGGCATTGATGAATATGTTGAAAAGTATTGGCCCCAGCACCAACCCCTGGGGACACCACTAGTCACAGGCCTCCAGCTAGACTCTGCTCCACTGACCACAGCTCTCTGGGCTCTGTCCTTCAGCCAGTTCCCAATCCACCTCAGTGCACAATTGCCCAGTCCACACTTCTTGGGCTTGGCTGTGAGGATGCCATGGGAGACAGCATCAAAGGCTTTGCTGAAGCCAAGGAATGCCACATCCACTGCACTCCCCTCATCTATCCACCTGGTTGTGCCATCATAAAAGGCTATCAGACTAGTGAAGCATGACTTCCCCTTACTGAATGCATGCTGACTACTCATGACAAGCCTCCTTTCCTCCACATGTTTTGAGATGGTGGCAAGAGCAAGCTGTTCCCTCCCCTTTCCAGGGATGGAGGCAAGGCTGACCAGCCTATAGTTACCTCTTGTCCATGCTCCCTCTGCCCAGGATGGACAGATCTGAAGGCCAAAGCTGGAGACAACAATCTTTTGCAGTCTAGATCCTTCCCTATCTCCTGCCCACATCTCTCTCCCCAGTTCTTGTCTCAGGAGATGTTTGGCTCCTTGAATTCTGCTCCCATCTCTTGTTACTGCTTGTGTGAGCCCAAACTGTACCATCATATTATTATCAAGCCATTCACCTGATTTTCTGGTACACTGTGTCCTCATCAGGAGGCAGCTCCTTGCAGCTCAATGCTTCACTGGGTGCAAACCAGACAAATGGGGTTGCAATAAGCAGAGCATCACTAACTCTGATCTGCCACCTTCCACCTGCTCTCCCACAGCCTGCACAGCATCACATGGGTTTCTGGACTGGAGACTTCAAGCCTTCACTCTCAAAGCACAAATGCAGATTTACTGTGGGTAGCAGCTCCATGTGCTGCTCCTCTGCTGCATGTCCCACACACCACCCCAAAGCCTCATCTCGAGCTACCAGGGCTGCTGAGCTTGCTCCACTCCTTCTCCTTCACATTGCTGCTGTGATTGTGTCCATGACAGACACAGTTCCCTGCAGAAACCCAGAACCAGGACATGCTCTACGGAGAGTGAAGCTCCACTGGGGCACCCCATGGGCCCCTGACCTCATGGGGCCACCTAGGGGGTCAGAAGGCCATATCAGAGCCCTGGAACTCCCTCCTTGCTTCACCTGCCACAAGGTCAAGACAGAAAGGACTTGCCCTTCGAGGAGGAGCTCTCATGGGCTATGCCAGCACTGGCTGGGGAGGGACCATGCCACTCCCCCCCAAATCCCCAGGCCAGTGCCAAGTGCCACAATTTGAGCACAAGCCCTTTAGCCCAGAGTCAGTCTCCAGCCTCAGCACCATGTTTCCAGAGGCTTCCTGCAGGTCTCTGTGGTAAAGGGGATCAGGAGATGAATAAGAAGCAGAAATGCAAAGAGGAAAGATGACATTTGTGTGGGACTGAGGAATTTAGAAGAACCTGCTTAGTCCATAGCAGAGAAGTCACCTTCCAGGAACAGCCCAGCTGTTCCACCAGCTCCCAAGAGCACACCTGGCTGGGAAGGACCAGGACTCAATGCTGTCACCTGCCAACCTCACTGACTCTTGGCTGCCAGGACCCACAGCATGGGAGTGAGACAGATGTTCCACTCTCATGTTCCTATGGGCTCCTCAGCCAGAGGCTGCAGATATTTACCCAATCTCCCTCAAAGAGCTTTCATAGTTCTGGTCTTTACAACACCCTGTGAGAAACTGCTTCACAAGCAAAGCAGGTGTGGGTGGAAGGGTGCTTTCAAGGCCAGCAGACACTTCTGGCAACTCTGTGGAAGCTGCTGAGGTTCCCCCAGGGAAGTCCTGCTTCTGGGGTGGTGCCAGAGGCACAGGTCCCAGGCTGTGCCCACTGGAGGGGTCTGCTGCCACCAGCCTGCACAGCCAGACACTGGCCAAGCAGCTGAGGAGCCCTCACAGCCCTGGGGTGGAGCTCTTTCCTGCCTGCACCTCTGGCCCAGCACATCACAGGGAGGAAGAGCTGTGGATGGTGGGGGGACAGAGGGCTTCTTCCCCCACCCCAGCTCCCCAAGCCTCCAGCTGCCAGATTCTGCAGTCTTTCCTCATCATACCAGACACAACCTGTCTCACTTCCCCCAAACCACATGGTCAGCTTCCCATCCTACCTGCAGCACCCCTTGTCTTACCCAAACACCTCCCAAAACTGTGTCCCTACTGTCTTCCTGCCAAATCCAAGCAAGCATTCACTTCTCCATCTCCTAAAACCCACTGCTGGCTCATCTCCTCATCTCATGGCCACCATCCACACAGGGCAAGGTCTCCAGAACAAAGCACTGCTCTCTTCCCTCTATCTGCAGGGGTTCAGCTGATCCCACCATGTGTCCTCCTGCACCCAGCAGAGCTGCTGGTGCCACACAGGAACTCCAAAGCTGGGAGGGAGTAGGATACTTCCAGCACCTTCTCAGCCCAGTCTGTGGCACTTCTAGTCCTTGCCTCACCAGCAGCCTGATCAACATCATCTTCACACCTCCAATGAGCCACATCTTGCCAGGTCTAACTGGTGCCCTCATCACCAGCAAGATAGGCTCCATTCCTGCCTTTGACTGCTGGTCCTTCAGGACAATGAGCTTCTCCACCATACACTGTGTAACTGTAGGACCAGTCCCACCATCCTGGGCACTTCACTTACACCTCTAACACCCAGACAAGTTCCTGTCAAGCCTTGTGTTGCAGGTCTGAACAGCCACCACACCAAGCAGGCCAGCTCCCAGAGGAAGGGCTGCCCTGCTGCTAGTGCAGGCAGGCAGTGGTGGAGGGCAGGAGCCTCAGGCACACATCCACCCACTCATCTGCATTCTCTTTGGGATGCAAGCCGTTGAGGGAGGCAGGAAAGCCATGCAGAGATCTCCTCCAGTGCATCTTCCCATCGATTGGCAGCAGAAACCAGGATAAGTAGCAAGGGGGGAAATGGGTAGGGTGGGAAGGAGGAGAAACAGCTTTGGGAGCCAGGGCACAGACACAGGACTGCTGGTGAAGAGCAGTTGGGAGGCAGCAGCTGAGCAGGAGATCCTGTTCTTCTGTTCTTCCCTCACCTCCAGGAACTGCAGAACAAGCACAGATGCTGCTGGCTTGGGTTCACAGACACAAGCCTTTGACAGGCACCACAGTCAGGGCTGTGTGGGTCCTGTCCCAGCATTCAGGTTGGATGCAGCAACCTTTTGCTCAGGAGCCAAACCAACCCTTTTCATTGCCTTGCAACACTACTCTGGCTACCAAGGCATCCTCAGGTTATCCCAGGACTCACTCTCAGTTGCTCCAAACTCCATGGAGCACTTCACACCTTCCTTGCACCAGTGCGCACTCAGCACACTAGGTGTGTTCAGAGGTCCAAGGGCTGGCTGCAGCCCTTTCCTAGGCACTCCTCTCTTCACAACCTCCTGTCCTGCACTGCAAGAGCAGAAACAGCACAGGCTTGAGCCCTCCCATCACCCACCATGTGACAAGAGGAGAGACAAGGCTTTGAGAGGCACTGGCACTAACCAGAAGAAGCAGAGCTGATACTCAAGGGCCCAACCCCTCCCCAGCTGCCTGATGCACACACTGATAGCTCAGCTCCACACCCATCCAGACACCTGCAACTTGCTGTACACAAGCTGGTCAGGCAGCTCTGAGAGACCCTATCTGATGGCACTGGTAAAGCTAGCCAAAAGATGCTTTTGCTGAGTGGTGACCTGAGAGGAAAATGGAAAAGAAATGGTTTACTACTGGCACAAGAGAAAATCTGCCATTCCCTTTCAATACTGAAGCAGGGGAAGGCTGGTGGAGTTAAGTCACATTAGCATTGGACTAGGACTGCTGACACAGTGAGGGAACTTGTCTGGTCTTCTGAAGCAGCAATAAATGTTTTTGCCACTGAAGAAGCAAAGGAAGAGGGAGGAACAAATTGTAAATCAAAGGCAACATTTTCCTTGGGAGTGTAAAAGAATATTTGTAGGGAGTGGTGGATAAGAAGGCAGGTGGAACATCTTCATGCTAATGCAGGAGAGCTCTTGACCTGCCTGCTTC
This sequence comes from Galbula dea, assembly GCA_013399015.1. Lineage (NCBI taxonomy): Eukaryota > Metazoa > Chordata > Aves > Piciformes > Galbulidae > Galbula > Galbula dea. The sequence goes on along the minus strand of VWZX01002700.1, from coordinate 257,545 downwards.
TGCTGAGAGAAAAAGTGAATGGGAGCCCCAGAAGGGACATTAGAGCACACTGGTTACTGGTCTTGTTAAGAAAATAAGTCCACTAATTGAGCACACTTGGGCAGTGGGAAATTCCAGCAACCATGAGCATGCACAGCCCTCCCCAGTGAACTGCTAATGAAATGAAGCCATTAGAGGCCCCCAGGGACCACACACCACAGCTGGGGGATGTGTTGAACAAGTCCCTGCTGGATTGCACATGGAAGGCCTCTCAGAGCTCTGCAGAGCTCACAGCAACCATCAGCAGCCTCTCAAGTGATGCTTTTTAAATCCTGAAGTGGCTGTTTGAAAACCAAAACAAAAATACCAGCAGACAAGAGGCTGTGCTTAGCACTAATGGTAGAACTGAGCCCAGGCCACCCAGCACTTCTGCCTGCACTGTCTCCTCTGCCCAGCTGCTGTGAGGTCTGTCAGCTCCTCCCTGCTTCACCACCTCCTGCCCAGATGCCAGGAACTCACTTCAGGAAGGTTTGTGAAGCTCACAGATGAGGTCAGGCTGTGAAGAGAGGGTCCTGCAGCAGAAGCTGGGCTGTGCCCCCCATCACTGCTCTGCTCTGCACCCCCTGACCAGGGTTGTCTCTGGAAAGAGCCATCCCTCTGGGCACAGCACCCCCTGACCAGGGAAGCCATCCCTCTGGGCAGAGCAGCTGGCAGTGGCCAGGCTCAGAGTGGTGTGGGTGGGAGTCACCTGCCACTTGACCTGCTTGAGCAGCTCACAGCAGTCTGGATGCCACAAGAACTCACACAGAGGAGGAGAAACCAGCACAGTGAATGCTTACTGGTGGAGCTACTTCAAATCTTCCAGCAAACCTTGTTAGAAGAACTGTTTGCCTTCCTGTTCCTGGGAACGGTTGCCTCTGGGAGGGAGGAATGGTCTCTGGAACACAGGTTACTGCAGAACCACACGGTGCAAGGCTTGCTTTGTTGCTCCATGGAGTAGGCAACACTAGGTGCTGGAGCAGCCAGCCCCTCTCCAGCCCAGCACATGACTGCAGAGCCTCAGCATACACGGGAAGCAGCCCAGTCCCAGCTGGAGTCCAGTGTGGGCTCGGGACACATCCCAGCACTGGGTGAGGAGGCAGTGCTCCCAGGGAGAAACTGCTACAAACAGTTTTGGAGTGACTGGAACAAGCCTGCCTCCAGCTAGCTGCATTAGCTAGGCATGAATCTGCTGCTGAGGGCTGGAAACACGAGGATGGAGCAGGAAGATGAAGCTGTTGGTGTAGCATGCATCCAATGCCAAACCTGTGAGGATGGAGCCACCCAGAGGTCCTGTGCTGAAAAGTCTCCTTCAGACAGGAGCAGCTTGCTGGATCCACCCAGATTTGAATGGTGAAGTTTGGTTTAAGGCACATGCTGAAGCCTGTGCTCCTGCCAGGGGTGCTCTCCTCCCAGGAACCTCCAGAGAAACGACACAGCCAGTGGCCCCTTCCCCCCAGAGCCGAAGCAAAGCTGATGTTAGGGGGAAGCTGTACAAACTCACATCATGAACAGGGACATTAACTCACAAGCTTCTCACCAGCTCAGCAAAGTGAGGAGCAACTTCTAGAGGAAGGGATGAGTCCCACAGGCAACTTGTGCCACTGCCAACATTCCAGCTGCAGAGTTAGCTTGGGATACCCAAGAGAGGCTCCTGGAAACCAGCTACCAGGAGCTCCCACTGCTGAACCAAAGACAGCTGCATAAACAGCACAGGAAACACACAGGATGGAAGGGGTCGGGCTCTCAAGGAAACTCATGTCTCCTGGACATCCCTTCCCAACAGCCATGGCCACCACCTCTTGGCTGCTCAAGTGCAAGAAGAATCTCCAACTGTGCCTAGTCCAAAGGAACACCTTGTTACAACCCAAAGCAAGGCCAAGACTGTGGCTGCTTCAGTGCCAGGAGGGAATGGCTTCTCCACACCTAGTTTTATCAACAATGATGTCATTTCATTTCCAGGCTTCAGGAACCTCCTCTGAGACCACAGCTACCCCTGGGTTAAGCCTTCCTAGGTGCCATCTGCTCTTCCTGACACAGCTGCTCCCCAGCTGAGGGAAAATCAGAGATTTTGGACTAAAAATCAATGACCATTATCTTCTTTTTAAAACAAACAAACAACAACATTTCAGCTCGAGATTTTCCACCTGTATTAGGTTTTAAATGCACTGTAATGTATAAAGATCACAGTGATTACCTTCATGCTGCTCCCCCAGCCTAGTGAACAGAGGCACAGGGATCAGAGCTGGGAAGGAGAAGCAACTTTTACTTTAAAAATCAGCTCCTTCCACAATAAATTAAATGTGGCTAAACATGTCTGTGGGAAAAAAAAAAAAAAAGGGCTGAAATGTGGGGCACAGGACAAAACTAACCTCCCTTCTGCTGAGAACTGCACATGCTCCAGGCAACACTGACCCCCAGCCTGCAGCCCAACCCAGAGGCTTTGAGGAGCTCCAGCAGCCAGCACAGCCAAGAGCTGCTCTGCCTTCTGCTCCTCATCCCCCTGCTCCCTGCCTGCTCTTCTCACCACTCTTCCTTTACAAACCCCAGCTGATTTCCTGAACTATTTAATGACTGGGAGGGAAGAGATACAGGCAGAGAGACAATAAGTAACTTGCAAAGATACACTGCAGGAGCACCCTGATGAAGGAAGATGAAGGAAAGGCTGTGGATGTTGTCTACCTTGACTTTAGCAAGGTGTTTGACACAGTTTCCCACAGCATTCTCCTTGAGAAGCTGGCTGCTCGTGGCTTGGATGAGCACACGCTTGGCTGGATCAAAAACTGGTTGGATGGCTGAGTCCAGAGAGTTATGCTCAATGGAGTCAAGTCCGGTTGGCGGCCGGTCACGAGCGGTGTCCCTCAGGGGTCAGTGCTGGGGCTTCTCCTGTTCAACATCTTTGTTGATGACTTGGATGAGGGGATAGAGTGCACTCTTAGTAAGTTTGCAGATGACACAAAGCTGGGTGGGAGTGTCGATCTGCTTGAGGGTAGGCAGGCTCTGCAGAGGGACCTAGA